>VYXC01009415.1:124446-182267 GCA_013397175.1 Platysteira castanea | reverse complement strand
CGGGCAGCGGGGCGGTGCCCGGCGCACCTGAGCGGCCGCAGCCGGGCTGGGATGGTGGCCGTGTCCCGGGGGGCTCCCGCGGCCAGGGGAGCCTCTCCCCTCCGGGAGTGGCCGGCGCCTGTGGGAAGGCGGGAGGTTTACCTGGACGTGTGCTTCGGGACGTGGGCAGCCTCGCCGGCGCTTGGGAATTTTATTTCTTTATTATATCATCTTGGGGGTTGTTTGTTTTTTTTTTCCTAACACCAACTTGTTCTTGGAAATCGCGTTTGATTTCGGTTTCTGTTCCAGTGTGAGATTTGTGGTGGCGGCTGCGGGTGCCGCTGCCGTAGGGCAGCGCAGGGGTGCGGGTGCCCGGAGCCTCCCGTGGCGCGGGGACCCGAGTTTGTTTCTGCCCGCTCCTGACTCCGGCGCGTTTTTCCAGGGAGACGCGTAGTGGGAGCATTCGGGTGCCCGCTTCCAGGGATGGCATGAGCAGTTCTTAACTGGAAGAAAGGAGAAGGCATATGCGTGCAAATGCCAGGTTTCCCCCCAGAGCTTGTAGTCCGAAACTTCGCTATTCGGTGAAACCTGTGTTCTGAACACCAGGAAGCTTTGGTTTTTCCAGGAAAGCATGAATTTTCTGGGGTTTTTCGCATTTTCAGGGAATGATTAACGTGAGGGCTCCGGGTGGAGCGTATTTAGGTCTTATTTTGTTGTAAATGGTTAATTTGGCGGGATCTGTGGCATATTGCTCAAAGTGCAGTAAGCCTGGAATAAATCGAGTGGTTTTCATTGCATAAAAAAGTTCAAGATCATTGCTAGCTCTATAAGATGACCTTCCAAATACTAGCAAGTTTTAATTGTATACATTTCCTTGTAACCTATATAAGGTAACTAAGCTGAGCCTGGAAATTATGTTTCTGTAAAACTATGTTCATTTCTGAGATGGAAGAACAAATCAAATTAGGGGGTTTTGTATTTACCAAGTAATTAGGGGCAGATGGTTTTGCATTGCCACTTCAGAAGTCACCTTGCTCTGTCAAGGTTATGATGTATCCGCTAAGCATCAAGGAGAAAATAAAAATCTGCAAAGAGTCTGAGAGTTTTAAATGTCATCTTGGTTTATATTGAGTTGGGATTGTTTGGTGGTTATTTTTTTTCTTTCTTCCTCAAATGCATTAAAGAGAAAAAATGTAAATAACTTGGTTTGAATGTCTGAACGCACCTTTTACAATAGGGGATGCTTTAGAATGTTTGTATAGAAAAACAAGTGAGCTGAAACGTTGTGCTAATAGGATTTGCAGCATAAAATATGGCTAATTTCTCTTGTGTGACTACAGGTGGCAGTGTAGAAGCCAAGAACAAAAATTGGCAGAAATTGTGTTCTGTGTACAAGAATATGAAGAGTGTACTCATGACTAAGCACAGGAACCTGGAAAACCACAGGTATGTGAAGTGATTCATACAGCTGCCTATGGTGCTCCCAGTATTTACTGTATTCTGATATTCCTGGCTCAGTAAGTATTTTTGGACCAATTATCACTTAATGTGTTCACAGTAAGAGCCTAATCAAAATGTCATGGAAAAATCTATGTTTGGCTACTAAAAGGAGCAAAAATACTTTGAAGGCAGTATGCAAGGAGAGGTGGGATTTTCCTACTTTTTATGGTTTGTTGTAACTATTAAGAATTGGAGCACTAAGTTGCCTGAAGATTTTTTTTTCTTTAAATAAATAGATTTTATATTGATAAACCTAGCAGCAGTTACAGGCCTGAATACCCTTGAAAAGGAGAAACTTTAGATGCAAGAGGCAAGTTTGCATGTCTGGATGTTTTGGATGTCTTATCAGTAATGTTTTTTAATGAGCACTGAAGGATTGAAAGCGTGAGGAAAATTGCGGAATTAAGAAGATGTAATTAAGAATTACGTGTCATTTCAAATATCTGTCCAGTGGAGATATGTATACCTTGTTAAGGGTTAAGTCTCATAAATTTAAAAAAACCCAACACAACACTGTTTTCAATTAAGAAATAAAAGTGAAAATAAGCAGTACGTAATAAGAGCTCAAGATTAGGTCTCCTATTTCAAAGCACAGGGAAATACTGGGTTATTTTAATAATTATTTGGTCATTAATTAGCAACATTAGAGTAAGGCAAAACTTTTCTTGCATGTTTACCTTGGTGTGCACAGCCTGTGGAAATTAGTCCATGGGTGTGCATTCCAGGATTCCTGGGAAGCCATGGAGGATGAGACAAACTTAGAGCTGGGGCTTGAGAATTTTTTAGAACTGATGAGTGGGAAGTTATCCTGGTAAGAAGCGTCAAAGTGGAATTATCACTGTGATCATGGATGTATTTATAGTCTTGCACTTCCTTCTCTGGTCTGAGAGCAGTTTGTCTAAACCTTTCAGTTGCTCCTGAGAGAATGTGGTTATACTGCAAATGCCCACAGATGACTAAGTCACCTTGTGGCAGCCACTGTGCAGGAACTGGCCTTGGGCACACTTTGAGTTATGCCCAGTTGCAAAGGAAGTTGCAGAAAGAATGATTTATTTTGCTGTTAAAATGGGCTAAGACTGTGCACCCCATAGGTATGACCAACCAGCTGTCACCACTAAACTGTTGAATTATAGTGTCTTGGACTCCAAGTAAAAATGATTAGTTATTTCCACCCAGTGCTTAAAGTACCATCAAGGAAACCATAGTTCAGGTATGGATTTGTGGGCTCTCAAGCCCTGAAACTGTAAGGTCTCTGTAGAAAACCTGTGTCTCTGCTGGGGAATAGTAAGGCCCTGATCTCTGATTTGGGGTTTGAGTACTATCATAATGCTTTCAAAATACTGTGTGCCTTGGATAGAATACCCTGCAGAGATTTCAAAGTTCTTCAATTACAAATGAAAAGGTGGCTAAATCTAGGTCTTCAGGCTGGTGTGCAGCAGACAGCTCTTCTAAGCATCTGGCTGTCATGTTTTTCTTGTCACTTGTTACTTCTGAGTGAGCATCAGCACTAATTTCCATATAGACTAGCAGTTCTTTTATTATTATCTGTTATTGAGCACCAGGGTTAAATATCCATCAAAAACTTACACTAATATCCCTGATAAAGTCAGTTGAACTGTTTATGTAGTACAGGTCAGCATATGCTTATGGCTTTGTTGAACATTGCTGAGTTCATTAGCTTGTGCTAACACATTTAGGAGAGAAAATGAAAATGTCATTTGTCATTGGCACAAAATTTTAATGGGGTCTTCCATTACATCAAGTGCTGAAAATATTAAATAAAAAAAAATGGTAACTAAGCAGTGTGATGCTCAAGAGTTCAATTTACAGACACTTCTCTGTGCTAATTATGAAGTATTGACATAAATGAATGAAACCACTTGTTAAAGCGCCTTTTTCAGTGTATGGCAGTTATGTGTTCACAAGATGATTCATAACATTCAGCAATTTGTGATGAATTTCCCTGCCATTACAGGAGATTACTAAGTATCTGATGTATTTGCACTACACTGGGTTACTTTAAATTAGATTTGATGGTGGAAAGGGAACTAGAACCATTTTCTATGAACTAAAAAATCAGGCCTGTTTTGTGAATCAGTTAGTATTGAATTTCTCCGTACTGTATGGCACAATTTATCCCTTACAATGAAATGCAAATGTTTAAGCATCTTGCCTATAAATACAGCAGTGACAGTGTGTGTGCGTGGAAGCTCTCAAGACTTCTTTTGTGTTGAAAGCTGTGTACATCAGAGCCAATAAAATGCAGCAGACTTGATGTAATTGAAAGTAGAACTCATAGTAAGAAATCTAAATTTGGAATGTAAACGTGTGAGGTCCCCTTTTGAATCAGCAAGTCTTGGTGATATAGAATAGTCTTTGATTTGGTGAAGGGTGTGTTTGTGAGTACAGCTCCCCTCAACAGTGCAGAAGAGGCTGCATCTTAGAAAACGGTCCTGTGTGTGCTGTTTTGAACTAAAAGTTGTGGCTGGTGATGTGTTCTGTTGTCTTAGGAAAGCAGTGTTTAAGGGCTTGCACAATCAGTCCTTTCATGCTATCATGAAGTGGCTGTGATCTGTTAGATTATAAAGCGTGATTGCCCAGCAGTTATGGAAAATGTCTGTTAATGATACCAGCGTGTTACACAAGAAAAATTAAACTTTGTCACTCCTCCTTACTTGCATAGAATTGTCTTGAAAATGGTTTGTGGGAACCTGGGGAATGGATTAAAGATGCTGAATGGAAGGCAGAGAAGTTATTAACATTTCACGAAATAAATAAATACTTTAAACTTTCACAAGCACCAACCAGTCCAGTATTAAAGATGGATTTTTAGAAAACCACTAGAATGGTTTTAGATTTTTAGAAAACCACTAAAGAAACGAATGTCTTCCAGGAGGATGAGGATAGTCTAAATCAAAGTCTCTGGAGGGAGAGACACAAAGTGAAAATTTCAATGGAATACAATGAGAGTAAGCCTAAAACACAGGGAGTATGTCTGAGGCCATTTAGCTTGGACCCTTTGGCTTCTCAGGCAAGAGGCTGATATCAGATCGCCAGTTAGAAAAAAATAGCATTCACTTGCCCTCAACAGTATTAATGCAGCTGTTAAACCAAAGGGATAGTTATGACACTGCAAGATGCTCACTGCAGATTAATGCAACTGAACTCTTGTGAAAGTCACAACATGTGAAGTGTAAGGAAACTACTCCTAATTAGCAAATGCGCAAAGCCAACCTCCAGACAGGTATTCCCACCTCTGTCTCCAGGGAGGCTGCCACTGGGATCCCATGAGAAGCTGTAATGCAGCGGGACATCAATGCTGCAAAGGAGAAATGACCCTGAAATTACATCCTGTAGATGAGACCTTGCTGTCAGGTGATGGCCGAGCATCCCTTTGCTCTAAAAATGCCATTGCAGGGTGCTGGTTCCAGGTCTTGGAGGGACATCTCCTGCTGTGGAGTGCAACCAGTGCTGGAAGGGAGCATATGGTAACCATAGCATATGGTGCCAAGGTGGCTTACAGCAAAAGGAGTCTGGGCTTTCTTTTCGTGGTGGAGAGGTGCTGGTGATAAAAAGGCTACCAAAATAGTGCTGGAAACAATATGTGAGTTGCTTAATAAAGGGTTTAGAATAAATAGCTATGCAGCATCAGTCTGCCATGTAATCCCAATGTTCTGTGTGGGGACAAGCAGGAAAGGCACACGGGTCAAGGTGACGCTGTCAGTGGCTGAAGTACGTGGGACAGAAGTTGATGAAGGTCATGTAGAAAACAGGGAAGAGCTGCTGGAAAAATTAGGTCCTATTTAGACAGGAGCACAGAAGAACAGGCAGGCAGACCAAAATAGAAGTGTTTCTATGCAAATGTTAGAAGACTGGAAGATAAAATGGAGGGATTGGTGGCTTAGTTCTACAGTGAGTTACTGACAGGCCAGGTCTGCCATAGAGAAGGCGGCAAGCAGGACACTGATTAGGGTTCCTATGGACAGCCTGGTAAGAGGAGCTGTCAAGAGAATAAAATGCTTGCAGCCATTGTGGAGAGACTCAGAAAAAATGCATATTCCCTAAAAACTGCTTCTCCGACTCCTTAAAAAAGTTTTAAGGAATATTTGGCATGGTTGAGCAAGCTGTGAGGAAGAGAAAGATACTCTGCAAAAACATGTCCAAAAGTTTTAAAAAGGTGAAATTCATGCAAAATAAACATGAAATATACAGTAAAACAAGTTAAAACCTGATATGTGATTTGTAAAAGGCAAAGAAGCTTGTCATAAATTCTTTCAAAATGATCAGAAATGGGAGGGCCAGTGGTTCAGTAGATAACTAAGTTCTAAAAGAGCTCAAAGAATATTGCACCTGTGGCTAAAGGCATATGAGATAACCATGTTCACAGTAGCAGTGAAGCTGGGGTGCCAAAGGTGATGCCAGTTTTAAAAGGCTTCCAGAAAGCCTGTGGGAAAGAACAGGACGAGTATGACTGGCATTCATACCAGCCAGTTTTCTGGTAAATACAGGGGAGAAGAAAACTAAAGCATTCATGGATAATTTGATGTACCAGGAAGGAGTCAGAACAGTCTCACAGGTCTGGTGGAGTTCTTTGAAGGCACTGTTGGGGTTGTGAGTAAGTGTGATTTAGCTGATGCAGTACACTGGGGTTTCAGGGAGTCTTGTGAAAACGACTCACCAAAGGTGCTGAGAAAAATGAAACTGCTCTGACATAAGAGGAATTTTTTTTGTCCTAGACTGATAGTTGGCTGAAAGATGAATAAATGACCTGTTTAACAGAGGGGACGGAGGTCACCAGTGGAGTTACTCATGGGTCTGTGCTAAGTTTAACACCATAATGCATTGATAATCTGGAAGGGAGAGTGCAGAATGATTCCAAGTTAATGAGAGTAGCATAAATGAAAGCCAGTTCTGAAGAACCCAAGAGGGATCTTGTGATGCTTAGTAACTGGGGATGAAGCTTGCTGCTGGTGCTATGAGGTAATGCATGTGGAGGAGAACAATTGTGCCATTATTGAGATTCTTAGCACGGAAAGAAGCAATGTTGCTTGCTTCATGTTTATCATGCCAAATCCAAGCATTGATCAAGTGTTTGGGACTGGTCAAAAAAAAAAATTAGGGAAAATTTTCTCACAGAGGAGTTTCTGGTCACAGAGCAGAAGTCTGCTATGCCAGTTTATAAACTGCCTGTGCTTTCGTCTTGACCCCTGGGTGCTGTTCTGATCCCTGGATTTAAAGGAAGGATGAGGGGGAAAAAAAAGGAGAGATAACAGAACTAGAAATGGGTGGCAGTGATGATAAAGAGCAATTAAATAGATTGAGAATCTTCAGCCTGGCAAAGAAACAGCTAAAGATGAAAATGATAAAAATCTATATAGGAGCGTAATGGAAAGAAATGAACAGGGAATGTTCATTAAGTGTCTCTTGTAGTACAAGACTCAGAGGGGATCAAATAAAATTATCAAATGACAGATTCAGAACAAGTAAGAGGTGGTATTTTTTTCGTGGTTCATAGTTTAGCTGTGAACCACTGCACATACTGCAGGATTATCTGGGTGTGGACTGGCAGTGCTAAAACATCAACTCTTGCTTAGAAGAACACAGAGCCCAGTCCCTGAAGGCTGCAGAGGGATCCCAAAGTGCATCCCTGCAAGCTTTTCTTGACCTGGTGCTCTTCCCAGACCTCTGCTCTCAGCCTTTGCCAAAGACACAGTATGGGGATAAATGTATCTTTGGCCTGAGTGAATGTGGTTAGCAATATGTAAAATGAAGACAAATTGCAGTCCCCTACAGAAAATGCTGACCATATGCCACTCCAGATGCATAACAGAAATACTGGGGAGGAAAACATGTTGAGAAGGACAGGTTTCTTTCTTTTTTCCTTTGGCGCAATAACTTCCCAAAAAAACCCCAGTTCAGTTTTCTTTGAAGACTATACCAGTCTTTATTATACCACATTTTAGTGCTACGGTTTAGTTGACATGGTGATTTGGTGGTGATTGGTCAAAGGTTGGACTCTATGATCTTGGAGGTCTTTTTCAACTTTATGATTCTATGATATGTGGACTTTAATGCCTATACAAAGGAGTTAAGATTCTTTGTTCTGAAGTATCAGTATTCAGCTTTAATTCTGCCCTAGTTCAAAGTAAGTTGGACACTTATTATCCCTTGCAGTTTATCTTCAGATGGACTGAATTAAAAACCTACATGCAAAAATCAACTGGGAAATTTTGGTTCAGGATAAAATGCTTATCCACATAATAAAATGAATAATACAGGTTTTGATCGTGGAAGATGAAATCTCTTTTCCTATAAGTATGGTTAGGCTACACTTAGGTTCATTACCTATCCAAATGTACAAGGACTAAAGCTATGTGAGACTTGAACTGGATAAGAACTTGGAGAAAACAGGTTGTTAAAAATAAAGAACAACTTGACCATTAGACATGAGAACGGCATTTAAATATTAAAAGTATTTAGAAGTTATGAAACCAAGACTGTGGAGCCTTGAAACCCAGTAACAAATGAAATTAAAGAAGAGTCTACCAGTGGTGAATCTTGGTGTGAACACAACCAACCACGAGGTACAGAATCAGCACAAACACCGTGCTGCGCCCTGCAAGGAGTCACAGGAGTGGATGCTGCAGGGGACACAAAGTTTAACCCAGGAATATTTCTCTCCTTGGGTTCCTAGGATTGGTACAATAAATCAGCTTCCCCAGTGGGTGACAAGGAGCACCCCGAGCTGGTTTCTGCTCTGAATTACCCTCTAGAGGAGGTTTTCTCTGTCCACACTACAGACTGACAAGGGAAACAAAGCAGACTGGCCTCCCTAAGTCAGAGCTGGCCTTTGAATATACCCATTCTATATGTTACTGTCAGATCTGATTTTTCTAGAGGTTTTAGTAGGTCAATTTTTTCACAGTGGTACTAAGATAAAAATACATGAAAAGACAATACCAGCTAAATCCATTTTTAAGGGTTTCGTGGAGAAGTGTCTGTTTCCTACTAAAGTTCAGATTGTCCCATAAAGTTTTCCATACTTGCCTACTAACCGAGGAGCTGTATTAAAAAATGAGGCTAAAATATTCTGCTGTTTAAGAAAAAAAAAGTAAAATCAAAGATCTTTCTGAAATAAAAGGAAGAATCATGCAAATATATACAATTTTTGTAAATTACAGAAGTAAGGCAATAGAACCTGTTTGAAAGAAGGAGTTAATTATTTACCCCACCTGAGACACTCATCTCTCTCAAGAATGGGAGAAGAATCAGCCCTGTCATTAGCTCAGTTATTTTGATGATTCCCTTGAATGGTCTTCAGTTTTCCTATTTGATCAACAATAGCAAAACAGACTTCTTAGAGTAATTTCTTGATTTTAATTTTCTATAATGGAATATTATACTAAAGGGGAAGAAGTATAGGAAAAATCTTGGTTTTCTCTTTATCTGGTAATTAATATAGTGAGGTAATGAAGCTGAACCCCACTGGCAGTCAGATGTTAAAGGAGATTTGGGTCAGCACAGAAGACAGTAAGGTTTGATTTGTCTCTGAAAATAATTTGTTACCAGGCACTATGAAACAACTTCACTAGTAACATAATCAGAGGGTTAGATTTTTGTATCTATTAAAATCATACTTTAAACCACAGTGTGTGGCCTTAAGTAGTTAAGGGGATACATCATCCGTAGAATATTTCTCAAGCAATTATTTATTCCAGTGTTATCTTAGAAAGTGGATGCTGCTGTATGTTTTTTGGGTTTTTTTAATTGAATGGAATCAGTTATTTGGAGACTATTTCAGTTCTATTTTTCTAATACAAGATCCTCTGAGAAAACAGGTTGTATATTTCAGTATTATAAATCTCCTGCATTTGTACCATTTTAAAATTTTCCTTTTTGTTATCAACTACACTTGTTGTATTTCTCTTTTTTGAGGGGGGAGGGTCAGGCACTGTAATTATTCTCTAATGCCTTACAAATAGTTGATTATACTTTTTACTTTTTATCTGGATGGTTCTTAGTGTTCCTGATAATTGAGATGGTTGTGCACTCTGTAATGAAAATAATAATAATTCCAAAGTCAAAATGAAAGTCACGTGCTGCCTTTGATTCAGATTTTGGTTGTATGAAGTCTGTGTTGCTCACAAAGAAAGTTGTAAACTCTTATGAAACCTTTGATAAAATGGAAGCCAGGGCCCAAAGCAAATCAGAGAACTGCTTATCAGGTCTCTCTTGAGCCCGGTGGCGAGGCACAGACGCACTTCTGACATCACCTCCTACAGCCCTGCGTCCTGCTGGCTCCTGAGAACGCACAGAAATTCCAGGTCCTCTAATTTCAGAGACTGAAACTGTTGCCAATTTGCTTTTTCAACTTTTAGATACACCTTCGTTTCTCATTTTGTTTTTGTTTGTTTTTTTCTTTGCTTCACATCAGTTTTACCTTTAATCCTCAAATCGTCAAATTTGTAGGTGGAGTTCTTAAGATTTTGATCCATCTTGGTGCTTCCTGACGCATGTAAACGTAATCTCTGTCCTTCCTTTACCCCAGGCACAAATAATTTCTAATTGGAATGAATATTTAACAGCATCTCAAACACACAGACATAACAGTGCTATCTCCATTGGCCCAGACTGAGTTATTTTATGAAGTTTAAAGTTTTTGTTTTGCTTGCTTGGGCAGAGCAAGCTGGGCTGCCCGAAGTGGTGGTGGCAAATGGCTTGAGAGGGTTACTCAATTCAGTGTATTTTACCTCACCAGATAAACATTCATATGATCCTTTACAGAGACCAGCCAAGTACTGACAACTTCTTAAACTCTGTTTTCTCAAATGCTTTCCCATGTGGGCATTTGCCTGTTAAATTCGGAATCTGTAAAGGTGTAAGATTTTGTTGACTGTGGTGGGGATGCTTTTGAGTAGGGAGGGGTTCTCTTGGGTGGTTTGTGGAATTTCAGGGAACTGCTGCATCCAGACACAGCAGCTGCTCTGGGGCAATGTTGGCTCATTCTTCCTCATCAGCTCTATGTTTCTTAACTTTTAACTCCCAAAGAAAAGGAGGGTCAGGGGGACCTTAATGCTCTCTACAACTCCCTGAAAGGAGGTTGTAGCCAGGTGGGGGTTGGACTCTTCTCCCAAATAACAAGTGACAGAACGAGAGGAAATGGCCTCAAGTTGCACCAGGGGAAGTTTAGATTGGATATTGGGAACAAATGTCGTGGAAAGGGTGGTCAGACACTGGAACAGGCTGCAACAGGCTGCCTGGGGAAGTGGTGGAGTCGCTGTTCCTGGAGATATTTAAAAGACACGTAGACATGGGGGATGTATTTGAGTGGTGGATTGGCAGTGCTGGGTTAATGGCTGCACTTGATGACCTTAAAGGCTTTTCCAGCCTAAACAATTCCTTAATTCTATGAATTTCTTGCAAAAATATGTTGTGAATCATTTATTTCGCAAAATCTGTGAAAAGAACCAAATCCCTCCCTGCCCCATTTCCTCCACAGACAGACCTAGAAAATCTCAACCTAAAATAGAATTGCTTTGTATTTCTGAGACTGGGGAATGGAGGAGAGTGGAAGTAGTGCTTGTAATGGCTTTTGAAACCTTCAGAAGGTAGCAGTCCTTCCAAGAAGTCTGCTGTAGCTCTGTTCATTCAGCCAAACTTAGAAATCTCATAAGAATTTGAAGCCAGGTGGTTTACTTACTTAAATACATTACTGGTTTATGACTGGTTCAACAATTACTTCAAGTTTTATTTCATTTTAGTGATTCAAGTTAGAAGAGTTTTGTCCCGTGAAAATTTCCTTGTGTTTTATTTCTCATTAATTAATGTTTTGGAACATAGTGAGGAGCTGATCAAACCTATGGATGATATAAAGCTGGGAAGATGGAAAATTCTTAGGTAGTTAGAAGTAAATCAAACTTAGCTGTGAGGCTTTTGGGAAGTAGTATGGTGTAAAAAATGAAGTTTGAGAAAAACAGGTAGCTGCTCTAAAAAGCACAGACATTCAGTAACTTGGTGAGTGGTGGCACTCAGGCGAGAATTTTGTAGTTAGCAGTAAGAGTTGAAATTCAGTGGAAAAGAGGAATGTGTGTCTAGGCTTCATGTCCATCAGGTTCTTTACATTTAATGCAGTCAGAGATTATGACAAAAATTTATCAAAAGGCTTAGGGAATAAAAAACCAAACCACAAGGCTAGGCAAAAGACGAAATGGCTGAATAACTAAACAGGTATTATTTAAAAGATCCATTTAAAAATCATTTTGTCAAATGCCTTGTTACATGATTCCAATTTTACATCTGAACTTTACTGCTACCTGCTTGCTGAAGGTTATTTTCTTATTTTTCTTCAGTGGTCATGCTGTCAAAATATGTCCATCTAATTGTCCACGTTTAAACTGGGGAATATTTTATTCTGAAAATATTGTGGATCTTCAACCCTGAAATTTGGTATTTTATGCAGAAGCGTATCAAAACTGATAAAAAGTTTCATCTCTCAGACCCAAAGTTTCTGAAATAGCACAGGACTTTCCTTGAGTTGCAGCTGTGTGTTTTCTTGGTTATGTGGGGAAAGAAGTACTTCTGTCTTCTTGTTAAACTTCAGAGATGGTTTTGTTGCCTGCTCCAATTGTCTCGAGTGTTCTTTTACCTTTACCATCTCCGTGCTGTCTTAGTCTAAGACCCTTACAAAGAAGCTTCTCTTATTTTACAAGCTGATTGCAGTTACCATTTAGTCACTTGGGATTTCCACCAGCTCTACTGACAAAGACATGTGGGCTGCATGGCACCTTGAAGATCTAGCACATTTGTCTTTCCCAAGGCAGTCACTTCACTGTGATTTTTTTAGTTTTTTTTTTTAATTTTTTTTTTTTTAACACTGAATGTTAATCTCTCTCGAGCTGGTCTTACTGAAATGTTCTTCATTATCACCCCTTTCCTCCCACTGTGGTAAATCCATTTTACGCTTCTGCTTTGTCAGGCAAGACTTTCCCTCCCTCTGCCCCTCTTTTAGGCAGCATTATTTTCTGCCGGACTGTTGGTTGAAGGGCTTTAGCTTTGATGACTTTGCTGGGGCATTCACAAAGGCTGTCTTTAGTCTAGAGGGAACACTGACTGTGTTTCCTCCCTGGCTGATGGAAAATGATTGGGGTTTCCAGGGCAATTCTGAGTTTGCAAGTTGGGCTTTTTTTTCTGAGTTGCCCTCCAGGGAAAGCCGCTGACTCCTCCAGCTGCAGCACGGCTACCTTTGGTGGCCACTGGTGAACAGCTGGATCTCCCTGCCCACGGTGGCTCGGTGTATCTGGAAAGAAAAAATAAGATGAATGATTGGGAGTGACACCTTTTTGTTAAGTTACAGGTTCTGGATTGGCCCAAACAGTGTATACTTGATACAAAATGTACCCTACTAGTGTTGCAGTGCTTGAGTTGTGTTTCCACTTTTAGTGGCTGTTGGAAAGTACAGAATCCAAACAGCTTTGCTGGAATTTTCTCAGGGTGCCACTTATATAGTTGAGCTGCAAATAATTGGAGGCTGGCTGGTATCATTTGCTTCATAATATAGTCATTAATTTTCATCATAGTTCTGTAAAACCTGCCCTGTTCTGCCATGTAGAAAACTGTGCTTCTTATCTCGCCTGAATTGAAGAGATTTTTGAAGCTGGTGCATGGTTTAAATATAATGTGGTGCTCTTACAAAGTTGTCACTAATAAATTATTGCAACTTGAGAATTTTAGTTCTTGTAGGATGTCCGCATCTCTGTTCTTGTTCTGGGAAAAAATGTATCTTCTGTGGAGACAAAGCTGTCTTTGAGACCTTGGGGGCCTTACTCCTTGTCCCTTTGAGTGGTTCCAGACTGTATTCAATCACAAGTCAGTGCTTGCTACTGAGGATATCCAGGATGCTTCACAATGCATGGATTTTGGGACCTTTAGAAGTAACTGGCATCTCCTCTCTCAGGTAGCTTTTTACACTAGGCAACAGATGAAGCCTTTGCTGTGTATTCTTTTGCTTTCTCTTAATTCATTATTTTCTCTTTCCCATCATATTCACTCTCTAATCTCATTCAGAAAGTTTGCCTCAAATGCATAACTTGTGTATTTTAAAGCTAAATTCCAAACTCATATTTGTAATATTTGTGACTTTACCTCATGTAATCCAAGTAGAAACCCATTGATGAAACCTGACTAATTGATTAACTTAATGGTATTTCTCAGTTTTTAATGTGAGTGAGTTTAATATTTGTACTTCTTGACCCTGCTATTCCTTCTCTTCTCTAATTTTTTTGCTGCCACATTTCTACATGTATTTTCATTTTCTTTTTTTTGATGTTTTCATTTTCTCCACCTACTGGGAGGGGATTGAGAGTGACAAAAGGATGTGAAGATGTGCAAAGAACCATGGCCTTGTGAGGCATAGAATTAATTTGTTTATTTGATGTTAATAACAACTTGCTTAATGCTATACCTAAAATCTACGTTTGGAAGAAGAATGTGGGGAATTCCTTTAAAAAGTGACACAAAAGCAGGAAAGAAAGTTAGCAGACTGATTAATTACTTTATTGCAAAAGGGGAGGTTTCTGTATCTCCTCTTGGTTTGAAATGAGTTGCCATGTGTCGAGAAGGTAGCGACTGGCAGAAGACTTTCCTGTCTTACTAAGTTGTGACATCAGGAAATAACTAAATTTACCACGGGGAGTTTACCTAACTAACCACAACCTTTTACTGATATGTTAACTTTGTCCTCACATACAAATTTTGAAATAAAAATGCCAGTACTTGGTGTGTCACTGATGGGAAGTAAAAGGCAATATTTTGGTCATAATTGGTAGGAGGCGAGGCTGACATTCACATGCATTTTCCCCAGTTAGAGAATGAGCAGAAAATATTTCGTAGAAATCAAATTATTTCTTAAAATTTCTGTCAAGCTAAGTTGGCATTTGTAAATTCTTGTGCTTTCCCCACTCTTAATGCTTAGTGTCCGAAAGTGGTTTTATTTAAATAAGAAACACATTATTTGTTTAAAGTGTTACATATTTTCTTTAGATTTCAGTCTTCAGCTTTAGCACAGCCCTCAGAATTTTGTTTTCAAGGCCAGAAAGATCCTCATGCTGTCTTTTAAAATATCCTGCACGCCAAAGGACACAGAAATATGCTCTGCAATGATTCTGCTGTGTTCAGGATCTTGCAAAAACTTGAGGGGATGACAGAGAATCCATCACTTAGCCTGGTACTCTGCTCAAACAAATTATCCTCACTGATAATTCGTACAGACTTAAATCCTTAAGTCTCACTTGAAGGCACTTTAGTTTTATCCCTTAAATCACCTGGAGCTTCTTCATTTTCTTCTCCACTTTTATTTAGCACCTTCTGCATATGGTTCCAGTGTCTGTGTATTCTAGTATTGATCTTGCCATGCAGAGAAAGAGCAAGACTGGTGATCATGTGTCTGTTGGGAGTCTGGGGACTGCCCTAATCCTCCTTTTCCATAGCACTGCCTGCCAGGCACGTGTTAAGTGATTTATTCAGTCATCCTACAGCTCCACGAGAGTGGCATCAGCCAGGTTGTGGTCCCAGGTTTCAGACATGCACCAACTTTGTGTGTTCTCAGAGGAGTACAGACTTGCGTTTGCACTGCAGTTTGCCTTCACTGTGTGTTACTGGCATCTGCAGGTGGGATTTTGGGGAAATACCAGGCCTGACTGGAGATAAATGCTTATATAGGGTGTCTGAGTCTTGTAACACTCCTTTGGAGATGATTCTACTGTGTGAGTCTGAAGAGTAAGAAAACAGTCCTAAACTCTGTCTTCTCTATCTCCTTGCACTTTGTAATTATTTGAAAATGAGTCATGTACATGTATGCTGGCTTCTCGTTATGCTTTGCAATTAAGTCAAAGTGTACTTTCCTCTTACGTAGGGAAAAACTAGAAAAATTTTACTTTTTTTTTTCCAACAAACTCTAAGACCTCTTGGGAACTCCCCTGTTCCCAGCTTGCCCTTCTGCAATCTGTTTCTGCCTTTCTGACAAGTTAGGTTTTAATTTCTTGGCAGATCTTTCTGAAACCTGTGTCTGGTAGTTTGTAGCTAGAGACAGACAGACTAAACCAGGCTTTCCAAAGCTGGTGCTCTCATATAAATAGTCTAGTGTGACCCTCTGACTCAGTGTCATGGATGGTGCCAATGGCAGGTAAATAAATAGGTTTTGGGGATTCTTCATTGTGCGATGTCCTCAAAGTCGTGGCAGAGCTGCCTGAGGAATTTGGGAGGAGAAGCAAGCAGCATTTCTTTCCTGGCAATGTGAAGTGAAATGTTGGCTTTTCCATGAATGAAGTTGGAACTACTGATCAGTTTTGGGCAACTGACAAGTGAAGATCGTCACAGAGCTGTTCAGCTGCCTTCACACGAGCCCTTTTTTGTCCATTTTTGTGTTTCAGTAATGATCAGCTTTTGGCAGCCACTAAGAATTCTTGGTGGTTCCCTGTAGCAAGGTGTGCTACCAGAAAAAGCACTGCAGAGCTTCAGCCTGAAGACTTTTTTTCATACAAAACCCATATTCTCTCTTCCTCTCCAATATAATCTAGACTTGGGCTGCCCAGCTGCTGAAATCCTTATGTGTTTTTATCCAAAGGCTTCTTCAGTGCAGATCCTGGACTTGGAGGTATCACCCTGTTAATTGCTGCTGTTTTCCCTGCAGCCCTTCTGCTGTCACTCTCTGTATTTCTCCTCTGGAAACACTGTGGCTGCACATAGGTTGTCACCACCAGCATAATTCCGTTTGTGTGGGTCCCTTCCTTATCTAAGCGTGAGCTGTTGTTGGGGGATAACTGAGGCCACTTATGAGTGGAGTGAATTATCCAGGCAGTAATTACCCATTCCTGGCCATTGGCTTCCCATCCCAGAGGGCAGATGAGGATTCAGACTGTGTTGTGTAATGTTCAGAAAGTCAAAAGGTTTGAGAAAGCATCCAGGATTTGCACAGGCTGTGTTCTGCTCATGGGAATTCATGCTGCTGTGTGCAGAGCCCTCATGTGCAAATGAAGGGCGTTGTACATCTCATGAGGTGTACCTGAGGCTGAGAAAGGAGGAGTAACCTCGTGGTGTTTGGCATCTCTTAGGTTGTGAGGCTTTGAGAGGCTGGAGTTTTTGCTCCTCAGCTGGTCCAGTTTGTGAGGTGGCCACGAACGCTGGGACTCGGAAACTGTAGGATCAAGTTATAGTGAGAAAACTCTGACTCCCTTGTCTGTCCACCTGTGATATCAAGTTGCCTACCCCAGCAAACCATTTTGTGGTTGGGTGGGGGAATTCAGAGCCCCCGCATGGGCTGCATTTGTGCTTTGTTTTCACCCTTTGGAGAAAGGCATCAGAGCTGCAAAGCAAGAAACTGGTCTTGTTATTGGGATCTGGGGAGGGATAAAGACAAATGCCCAGCAGAGCTCCATCGTGCAGGGATGTTCAGGTGAGACAGCCCAGAGTGGCACTAAGCAGGGCACAAGGTAACCTGCTGTGGCTGGGGACCACAGCAGTTCTGGCGTGCGTGTCTTCGTCTTACTGTAGGCTTTATCTGTGTCTGCAGAAGGGCAGGTCACAGGCAAAAAACCCCAAGAAGTTCCCTTTCTCAGCAGCTGAAGGACGTGTAGGATACCCAGCTGAAGAAAAATTGAATTCCTAGAGGAGAGGGCAGTGGAAAAGGATGATAACACACAATGGAGCGAGGGTACGTGATCGACTCCTACAGTGTTAAATTGACTTTGAAATAAAAGATATGCCCTTTGAGTTATGCTACCTTGAGCTTCTGGGACTTAAGTGTACAGCATACTAGAACTCAAAACTAAAAATGGAGTGAGGGTGTGAAAGGTCCAACATGGTTGTGATTAAGGTGAGGTCCATGTACAGACAATTTAGGCTTCTGAAAGCAGAGAAACAGCTGCAGAGCAGAGAGTTGAATGGGTTTCTTCAGGTAAAATTCACTAGAGTACATTTAAAAATAATGAACATGTTGATTTTTTTTTTTTTTTGGCAAAATGAAGAGCTTGTTTTGGAGCTCTTTAAATTCATGGCGGGTGGGAGGGAATCATACTATTGTAAATGTCATGAAAACAGGGGAACAATGTAGATCTGGACTCTTATTCCCAGTAGGTTTTTTTCTTTTCTGTGTTCCCTGGTACATGCTAAAAATATTTTCAATATCTTAACATCTGCATTGTTATGAAATATGGCACGTCTTTGTTTTGTTTTCAGCTGTGTCATTCTTCCATTACATTTTGTTCCATTTGCTCTCTTCAGTTGGGATGTGAAGTCATTTTCTTTTGTCAGTTTTAGGCCTAATTGCCTTGACTCCAGAACTGCACTGTGCACCACTTGGAAGAAGTTATTTCTTTTGTTCTGCCTCAAAACAAACCCCAGGCTGTATGTTGGGGGAATATGGATTGTGGAAATGTCTTCTGATTGGCAGTGAGGGGCAGAAAATAGGATAAAAATAAAGGCAGCTAAGCCTCTTTAAAGGTAGAAAAACATGAGGTTGAAGAAGTACTGGGTATACCAGTGTATTTTGGATACTTCTGTGTATTAGCACATCTTGCCTCAAATGCAGGCTCACGTCCCATTGATTTGATTCAGTTGGAGGATGAGGTAGATGGATAAGGCAGACCAAATCTCCGAAGCTCCAAGCAGCAGAGGAAGATGGTGAATGAAGGTGGGAAGCAGTTCTGATTCGTGTGTCAATAGAAGCTGCAAAACAGGCAAGAAACAGGGGCAGAGTTGCTGTGAACACAGGAAAGGGAAATATTAAGTCCGACTGGTAATGAGGGCAAGATGGCAATGGGTGAGGGACAGCCATGGGGAGCTTGGGTGCTGCTGCTTCCCAGAACACTGCCTGAAACACAAGATTTGTGTTCTGCTTTTTCTCCTGGCCTGGGGCACTGCAAAGTATGATAGACCCTGGTTTTGGCTTCTTGACTGACTCGAGCGACAGCACTGAGTGTTAATGCTGTCACCCTGTCTCTCAGGTGTGCAATTGTCAATAGGTCGACACAAAAGAAAAAAGGAATTTGCCTGGTTTTGATTACTTTTTTCTCTCCCCTAAATTTGAGGAAACTTTGCATGTACACAGTGCACTTTTAAAGACATGCTAAGGTGACGAAGCCAAGCCTGGGAAATGCTGAAATCAAGGTTTCATGTGTTACTTGAATTCTGTTTTCATGGATGTGTGTGCTGTAGCAAAATCCAAGTATACAGTAAGTACTGGAGCTTTTTTTGGGGTTTTGGGGGTGTTTTTTTCTGGGAGGAACACACCTGTGATGAAACGATGGTGTTTATGTTCACAGATATTCACAGATATTCCTGAGATGGTTTTTTTTCCCAAAGCCGTAACAGACATTTGCCCTTGGCAATCTTCTCTTCCCAGGGGTTCCTGCCACCTGCCTCTGTGTGCAACTCCCCTCTTACTCATGGCAGCAGCAGCCTCTGGGACTTGCTGAAAATCCCTACAGGGAGGGGGTTCCCTGCTTTGAACCCTTGTCCAGAGGAGGTGCTGGGCTCTGCAGGCAGCCTTCATTTATTGTTTTGAAGTAGCCAACATCCCACTAATGGTGTGTGTGCTGTGCTCTGAGAACACCTCATCTCTAAATCTCTCCTTGTCACAAGAGTGGGAAAGTGTGACTGACGAGGCACTGGACAAGGACAGAGAAGGGTCTCCTGGCTGAGGCATCAGGTGGTGTGAGAGGGAGCTGGATCCTGGCATTGCTGCCTGCACCACAGAGTTCCTGCCTGAGGCTGTCATTTTGTGGCCAGCTGCTCAAATGCTGGTACGTGTCTTGTTTTCTGGATTTCCAAATCAACTCCAGGAGCCACATGGTCATTCAAAGCCAGTTTTAGATGATTTGCTCTGAGGAATTCAATAAAAGGCACAACCACTATTAAGGAGTAACAGGGAGTGAAGCTTAACTATTGAATAGATTACGTGAGGCTGGAGGAATCAGACAGCCTGAGGTCTGGAATGGTCTGGTGCTTGAATTTTCAATTCCAGGTCAAACATAACTTGCTGAGGTTCCCCTCCTCCCCCCTGCCAAGTTTTTATGTTCCCCAGAGTGCAGTGCACTTAAACGGAAGTGATTGGAACAAAAAAGGCAATAGATGTCAGTTAATCTATAGCTCTTTTCTATATTAAGTTAGTTTTAAATAGCATTAAAGGCTCAGTTTAGTGAAGCACTTAGTAAGGCATCTAACGGCATATTTGAATTGAGGCCAGCATTGATAAACTTGGATACTGTGTGATAATATATGCTAATAAGAGCACTGCGTCCACAATGGTTAATGTGTATGTCCCAAACAGGGCCGTGTTCTTTCTTCTGCTCAGATTCAGGCTTGCAGTTTAAAACTGGTTTATTTGAGGGGTTTGGTTCACACTTTTCCAGTAAGAATGGGATAAAAATGAGTTGTGTTTTTTTGGAAGTGATGAATTTATAAGCAAAGGATATTCTTTAGCTTCCCGAAATACCTGCTGTCTGTCACAGACCTCACTCTTGCTTTGATTCCTTTAACACTGCTTTTCTGTTCCAGTGGATATTGGATCATTTGATGTCCCTGAACAAGGTCCAGTGACAGAAGCTTTTCTGAAAGAGGGTTCTGAGGCTTCAGAAAACTGGAAAGGGAAAACTTCCTTTAAGTAGACCAGCATTAAAACAATGCTCATTCTTAATTTATGGAGAAATATGTAAATTTTGTCTGGAAGGTCACTGTAATGACGCCTTTAAAATTAAAAGGAAGACACTATTTGCTAGTTAAAAAAAAAACCCAGACACAAAACCAAACAAAACTGCAAAAACATTAAGAGTAAGACTTTCACAACTTTAAGACAGACCTTTGGACAGTTATCCTCTTAAAAGAAGGGATAAGTATAAGAAGTCTCCAAAACACATGAAATAAGAACAAGAAAAGTAAACTTCTTGCAAGGAATAAAGAGTGCAATCAAGGACCTAGCTATGTAAGAGGCACAAGATGTACCTAAAATTAAGCAAATTTTTCAAGTCTTGTTAATATCATGTCAACTTGAACCATTGTAAACAGAAATTAAATTAAAAGACACATTGTTTTAAACTGACATTTCATTGAAAAATATTGACTTCATTTTGTGTTTAATTCCTGCAAAAGTTTTCAGAGTTATTTCCTGTGGCTGGGGCAAGAGCACCTTGGCAAAATGTTATTTAAAATGTTGTAAATCCTTCATTAGTTTATAGGAAATAATAATAGATTTTTTTTTTCTAAGAGTACATTTTCTTTAGCCTTGCGGATTGAGTTATAATTTCAAATTTAAAATTAATCTCAGTGATTCCATTTCCTTTAGGTCTCTCTGTAAATCAAATCAAGAGTCAGAAAATGCCACAATTTTTTCAACTAGGATGGTGTCTTCTAGAAAATAGCATCTTTAAGATAAGAGAAAATTTAACGGAAGTGTGTACATCCAAAACAAAATAGCTTTTATGTGCAAGAAAGAGAATATTTGATTATTTTACAGTTAAATGTAATTGCATTTGTTGTTAAGAGACCAGTGAAGTGGATACATTCAGAAAACCTGTGACTGGAGAGAATGGCATTTCCCATTGTACCCTCATAAAGCTAAACGAAGCAAGTAATGTTTGGTTTTCATGATGCATTTGATCAACATGTTAAAATAACATTATTTGAATTAGAATTTAATAGAACCACTACCACCTTCATTTATGGAAAAAGAAAATGTCTCATTTTCTTATTTGTGATCATCAATTGAAAGATTCTGTCTGGAAGTTCTCCTACAAATTGAGCATAACTGCTGATAGAATACAAAGTAGTGTTTTACTGTACTGCACTTTGCTAGTTTTAAGTCTTAATTTTGAAGTGCTCTGGTGACAAAATTACTTTATTTTCTGTATTTATGCTAATGTTTCAGTGAACGTAACTAAATCATAGGAATCTTTAATTTCAAATTTCCATCTTTTTCTTTAAAAGCAAAATCTTAGTACATTTTATGAAGATTACTCATAAATGTGTCTCTGCTAGGCAAAGTGACAGAATAACAAAATATAAATTTTTTTTTTGTCCTTTTCTTTAGATGTTATTGGGAAAGTTATGATATACCTTTGTTTCCTTTCTATTTCCAAATCTGGACTCTTATTCTCCTTCTGCATGCATAAAGATCTAACTCCATTCTTCAAAAAGACAAACAAACAAACAAAAACCCACAGGCAACAATGGTGTAAAGATTTAATTTTATTTCATCAGGAATGTGTTCCTGTATTCCTAAATTGGCCGATCTGGGTAGTGTTTTTCTCTGGTGTGTAGCCCCAGCTGGGTCATGGTTGTAGAGGAATTTTGGGTCTGTTGCATCCATAAATTAGAATATAAATAAGACTGTGCTTTAACCCAACAACATTTAAAACAGTAGGGTAATCTGTGGTCTTTTATCTCCCTCCTGAAATAATTTTTCTATTAAATTCATTTTTCACTGTTGTTTTCTTTTGTAGCATTTTAGATTCTAAAAAAGCCCCAAACCAATCTAGGTAGCTGATACTGGCTTAGTGAGTAACTTTACTTTTTATATTCCTACTTTTTCTCAGCTGTCACAAATATATTAGGTTATTTGAATTTTTGTTTGATATATATATATTCCTTTTGTTTTATTTATGTGTGTGTATATATATACATAAAAATACAGGAGGGGTGTGTATATATATAAAAATATGGTCTGTACATATATAGAAATAAAAATATATTTGGGGGTATATGCATATATATATATATACACACATATATATTTGATACCTATCCAACTTCCTCTGGTTGTTACTATCATTGTGACTGAGACAAATGGGGTTTTTTTTCTTCAAAGGAAGAAAATCACCTCTCAGTAGGTGATTTGTAAATGAGGTTGTCCTGCATATCAAGTTCCACTTCTGGAACTCCCCCTCCAGAGAGCACCTGAAGGGAATATCCCTGGGTGATTCATAGGAAGAAAAAATGAGTCGGGGTAAGGTTTTGACACAGAAGTTATTGGCAAAAGCCCAGTTGACTCCAGTGGGATGAGAGGATGCACAGTAAGACACCCATGTTTTAAATCACTGTTGTTCCCAAACATACTTTGTGCTGCTTCACCACAATTCACTGACTGTACCTTACCATGCAGCTTATGAAAACGAACTCAACTAGTAGCAAAATTCAGCTAAACCTCAAAATTTACTAGTGCTTTTGTTGTGTTAATTAGGCAGCAGCTTAAAATACTATTAAAAAGGTGTTGAAGAAAATCAAGCTTAGTTAATCTTAAGAGGGGATTTTTTTAGCGCTTTTTTTCTCTCATGTGCTTTTACTTCTATAGAGGAAAAAATTATTTCTCTTCAGTTAAAATCCACAGTAAAGTGGAGATCAGGAAGAGCACTGATAGTCTGCTCAGACTTGAGAATCTTAATGGCATTACATGATGAGTAATGAAATAATATAGGAAATTTGGGGTTGACTTGGACTTGCAGTGCTTGTGATGCACCTTCTTCTGCAAACACCTACATCTGTAAGTCACACGAGCATGGCTTGCTTGTGTAGTGTTAAACATTTATGCACATGGCTGAAATTCACCCCCTGTGCTGTGACTCCTGAGTGCTTAGATGTCAGATTGAAAGCATTTATGTCTCAGGCCTTGCAGAACTGGTGCTGCCTTTGTGAGCCTGAAGCCCAGCTGGTGGGGTGTAGATGGTACATCTGGTGTTCCCCTGAATGACTTCAGTGAAAAATGGGGCAGGTTTGAAGCAGGAACCTAAAGTTTTGTTGTGAGTTTGGTGAAGAACAGCGAGATGTCACAACGCTGCCTATTGCTTTTTGCCTAAAGAAGGATTGAGGTATTGCTCTGCAGAAAATGACAAGACTAGGAGCCAGCATCTAGAACATCCAAATCTCACATTCGTGGCACTAGAAATACCATACAAAGTAGAGTTACGATTTTAAATACTCAATTTATTCAGAACATAGGTGCCGATCTTGTTTTGAAAACATAAAGCTGCATATTTGGTAGTTTACAGATCCACCAGTTATGCTAAGAGTTGCCAAGAGGAAGTTGACAGCTTGGACCAAGGATTGCTGTGGTTGCTATGTGCAAAAGCCTAGAACAAACCAGTGGGAAATAATACCAGGGTGGGAAAGTATTGCTATGGTTACAGAGTATTTTCTTTAAAGGAGAGGTGGATAACGCAGCAAGAATCACTGAAACTTAGGTAATAATGTATTATAGAGAAGGAAAAAGACTGAAAGATAATAACTGTCTTCTGATCTTAATGGCATTTTGTTAGTTTCCAGCAAAGAGGGATTTAATTAAAGTAGGAATAATTTGTGAAAGCTTTGTTAGAAAAGTATCCTTAGTTTTATTTTTTAAAAGTGGAATGCCAGCACAATACCTTGCATATTTTGGCTCTGTCTCTTTGTTTTTTTAAATAAAAAAAGATTTTTTTTTTTTGTCAAGGAGATTAAGAGTTCTTTTAAAAATAATAAAAGTGTAATTATACACAATTTGGTTCATATAAACTCTTAAGACAGGCTTTCAGAACATTGGAAATGGTAAAAACTGCATTTTGCAGAAGTTATATGTAATACAAAGTGACTACAAAACACAATAAAAATTATAATAAATAATAAAAGCCTCCTTTAAGTGGTGCTCTAAATCTGAACTATAAAATTAATCTGGGAAACATCCCATTTCACTTGTAGATGTCCTGCAGGATTTAATTGTAATCACCTCTGCGGGTTTGATCCAGAAAATCAGGAAGTAGAGGAGCACTGTGCAGCTCAGAGTTGTGTCTGATGGTGTGGGCTGGGCCATGCCCACCTCGCCCTGCCCCAGCAGCTGCTCACAAGTGTTGCCCTGGTTTTTGCTAAAGCCTTCTGTTTTTAACCTTGGAGTCAGATTCTTTCTCACAGTTTCATGTAAATAATAGCCAATGTTTACTTAACGGTATTTTCTGTTTTTCATTCCTTTTGTGATAAGAGAACTTTGATGAGCACCTTTCTTCTCCAGTGGGATTGAGAAGGAAGTGACATGCTCTCCAATCCCTTGTGGAGTTGGGAATGGTATAAGACGTGACATATGTAAATAATAAAAGTTTTCCCCTCCTTTCTGCTTATCCTGGCAGGTGTGAGAGCGTCTTACTGCATTTTCCCAAACACACACAAGTGCTCTGCTGGGAAAGGTGCAGCTGGGGACTGGGGTGGGTTGACCTGGGCTGGGTTCCAGGTGGCCACCAAAGCCTCTCTCTCACTCTTCTCCTCAGCTGGGCAGGGAGGAGAGATTACAATGAAAGGCTCACTAGTTAAAAACAGGGAGAAATCACTCCCCAGTGACTTCGTGAGCAGGCTGGTGGGAGGGACAGGACAGATCTGTGCTCTAGGACCAGGAAAAAGGAAAATGTAAGAAGTGGACTTTTTTGTTTCCTGTGGCTACTGTGCTGTGTTTATCCTTCACCCTGACCTCTGTACCTTGGACTGCAGCCTTGTTCAGCTGCTCTTTGAGGCCATCACTGCAGTTCACTGGGGTGTGGTTGATGCAACCAGATGCAGCTCCTGAGCTGTGTAACTGTGCTGAAGGTCTGCACCCGACCCTGGCTGATGTGTCAGCTTAGTTCCTTGTCCAAGGACACGGAGGAGAATTGATTGTGCTGGGGAGTAAGGGATGGAAAGAGAATAAATGGACAATTTCTCTGCTCAAGAGCCTGCTCTACTTCAGAGCACGACTCCACCACACCACATCAATTGTTCATCGCATCTCTGCCTTGGGCACAATTTGTTGAAGTTGAGGAGGAGGAATTAAATTGTCAGCTGAAATATGTTCAGCTGTTTGTGACTGTTTTCTGTAGTTTTAGTGCCGTTTTGCCTGTACTGTGAGGTAGGGATTTGAGACCTGGAGGTGAGGCAACATCCTTTTACTTTGCTCTTGACAAGTACAATTAAACATGGAAATAACCTGCTGTATCTAGAAGTACAGACGCTGGCTACTAAAACTGAGATCAAAGATCCTCTTCAAGTTAATTTTGCGGCTTTTCCAGCAAAATCCTGACTTTTATGCAGTGGACGCCTAAGATGGACTGTGGAGTACAGAGTGGGGAAGGAGTGGTCCTGATGGAGACTGATTATACCAGGGCTGGACTTCTTCTGTGTAGAAACACTGAGACAAGGGGCCTGAGAAGTCCAGAACAAATATTTGAGGTGGGGGAGAAGCATGGGAAATGAGGTCAACTGGGGAGATGAGGAATGGCTGTTTTGTCAGGAAAATAGGGAATTTAAGAAAGAAGTCTTAAGAGAGAAAGGAGAACTAGATTTGAGACTGGAACAAAACGAGGAGCTGGGGGGCAGTGGGAGAGCAGAATAATGATGAGGGCCAGTGCTCAGAAGCTTAAGAGTGGATGAAGACACTGTCTTGGAAGGAAAAAAATGAAGAGTATAAAAGCAGAAAATGTCAAGGCTGAGGAAATGGGTCAGAAGTTGTGTGCAGCTCAGGTGCACTGCTCCCTGCAGTGAAGATCTAAAGATTTCTGAGCAGAGCCTCCTGTCTTTTCCTAGATGTCTTGTGTAGCTGACCTGCTGTCAAAACAATGGCTTGCATGGATGAGAGCATCTCACTGCTGTAATTATTCCCTCCATTAGTACAAATGACAGAGACAAATGTAGTGTCAATTCAGCTGTTTCATGCTGGGCCATTTCCCTGTGAGCATTTGTTCTACATTTTTTCCATAGGGTTTTAAAAAATATAGTGAATAAAAATACATTGAATAATGAGGTAGTAAAATAATAAGATAGGTGCTAAAGATTATCCAAAGTTGGAATTAATTTTGCCTATGCTGTCTTAGCTCACTGCAGCTCTGATTATATAGCCATGTTAGAGGGTCTAATTACATGTTCACATTACATTTATTCCACAGGACTTCCTTCTTGCACTCACTAGCTCAGGTGAATTTGCAGGGATGCATCAAATTTGACAGCTGTAGGCTCTGAAAGATGGGTTGTGAAGGAGAAAAGTTTGCAAAGAAAGAACAGCTCAGGGGAAGGACAGCTGAGGGCTGCCCAGGGATTCTCCTCTTCTCTCCGTCCCAGAGGTCCATGAGACAGTCCAGTCCCTCACCACTGCTGGAAAGCTGTTTTCCCTACTCCTTTATCCCATTTTCAGAGCATCTGACTTGCTTGATTGTAGGCATTCCTGAGCAGCCTCTTCTCCTTCAGTGAGTTCAGTGACAGCTACACTTCGAAGGTCTCTGGCCCCTGGCTGGAGACACCTCACTCAGAGATGGTTGCCCCCAGCCAGGATCTGAGGGAAGGTCTTGCTGTGGGCATGGCTGGGGTGGTTTGGAAGCAGCTGAACCATTGCAGTACAGCTCAGCCTGTTGTGGTTACCTGGTACCATTTCTCATTTTCTTTGCTTAAATTGGATGACCAGAGTCATCCAAAACTTACTGTCTTTACATCTCAGTTCCCCAAGTGTGAAATTAAAATAGTTCTCCTTTTTTTATAGGGAGGTGGTGCTTATAAATCTTATGGAAGTCATTTTTCCAATATTCATACAGTGGTGATAAGCTCAGGAAGAAATCTGCAGTCTCAAAGCTGGAGTTAAATAGGACATGGCAGGAAGGTCTGTGGCCATCTGGTGAATGGCAGAGTAAGCTGGAATATCCCTTTGCTCACTGAGCAAACAGCCAATGATCTTGTGCACTGAATGGGATGGACCTGTTCGAGAAAAAAAGAAAAGAAAAAACCCCAGGTTTTAAATAATAACTGAGGACTGTTATCACAGTGTGTGCACACATAAAGGAAGATGGATTTACAGTTACTCAAGGATCCTTCAGCCTGGCCCCATCTGCCTTTTGAGTGCTTGACTTCACACTGTCTAAGACACCTTTTTGTGCATTGTACGTTCTCAGAAGCACTAATGCTTTACAGGCCTTGTGTGCCTTTTTACCTCCTTAATGATTCCATAAAAGCATTAAGTAACTGGGGATACTAATTCAGCAATAAAGTTTTCCTAAGATGAGTAGTTCAGAACGGTTCTAAAAAGCTGGTCACTTGGCAAGCCCACATGTGCCTCCATCTGGCTCACAACCTGAAAAACAGATTTAGAAAGTAATTGAGATAATCTCTTTCCAAATTGTGGCTTTCAGTCTTATTGTTTAGGTGCAATGGACATTATATTTAAGGACCTTCATAAGCAAATTTTAAATTCCTTAGGACTTGAAAACTCCTCTTCTTTCTCTCTGTCCTGCTCTTGCTCTACACCCTTCCTTGAAATCTGACTTTCATTGAGTTTGCCAAGGTCCCCTCCTTTCTTTTGTTTTCCCATGGTTCTCAAATTAAATAAGACTTGATTTAAATAATGACATGCTATGGAAGAAAATTAGGCTCCTAGCCATAAAAACTGTGAACGAGCTATTTGAATTTTAATTAATAGCTCACATTTGTAGAGGATAAGTTTTTGAAATAAGCTGTTGAAACTTTTTAAACTGGAAAGAAATAATGACAGTTTCTCAAAGACCAGAGAACTTCAACTCCCATTTCTTCTCTATTTAAAATTTAAAAGAAAACAACCAAATTTAACCTTTTTTGATATTATGTAGCATACTTAAATTTTTTTAATACCTCATCAGTGAAAGCAACTGCAGTTCTTGTTGATGAATGTCACTGGCTATTAATTATAGCATTGAATGTTTATAAGACAGCTTGGTAGAGCAAAACCAGAGACCAGGGTGCTGATCACTGGTCATCAGTCTTGCTTATGCTGATAATTTTTTGATGTCCTGAATAATGTCACTGAAGTAGAACTGGAAAAGAACAATCAATGGGAGGCCCTGGAATCTTCCTCTTTCCTTTCTACTGGAAATCACTGCGGGAATCTTCATTTTGAGTGTAATCATTGCTTGAGATGATATGGCAAGATACAAGTATGCTGAAAAACACTGAGCAGATGTTTTTACAGATGTTCTTCTTATCTTCTACATGAGAAGAACATCTTCTATAGATGTTCTTCTTATATAGAAGATCTTATATAGATCTTATTTATTGCACAGACACATGTAATAAATATTCTTCCTGGTTTTATATACATGGGACAAACATCCACTTTTACAGGAACAGTCCAGGTATGAGAGAGCTGTTACAGTCCTCCAGTTCGTGTCCTGCATCCAGCACAATGAGATTATTCACAGCATGTCACATCGTAGCCACTGAGGCTTTAAGGGTGTCCATTCACACCACAATCCCAAAATTAACATTGTGTATCAAACAGAAGATGACAACACCAAAAGCCTGAAATGGCAGCATGCCTGAAAATACCACAGTAGAAATGAGAGTAATTATTGGTGCTGTGTTCCTTGATTGGCTTTATTGGCTCTCTAAGGAAGCTGAATAAATGTCAATATATTTAAACTGATGCTGGTCCCTGAGGAGCCAGTTCAGAGCTACAATACGCCTGCACCTTTCTGAGGCAAGTGATTGAGTTAATACTTTTTCTTAGAAATGTTGGTCTGGAGAAGCTTTTAGTTGTTTTCAGAAGTGCATTAATAGCAAAGAAGAAGTATTTGAAGATAGCTTTCCTCTTAATTTTTTTTTCCTTAATTAGAAAGATCATGGGTCTGTAAATATTTCAGAGTATAAAACTGGATTTGAAAATATGGAGGAAAAGATGTGAGGAAAATCCAAGCCCTGGCCGTGTAATTATTTTTGTGGAACAGAATGTATGAAATTTCATTGGGAGTGTGAGGCACAGGTGCAGCACCCTGTTCTGTTTTGGCTGATATTTTTTGTGCTGCCAGTGTCTGAGGGGCTCTCGGTGAACTTTGTGCTCTAAGAAAAGTCACTTGGTCTCCTACTTTGGAAACAAACCAGTTTGTTTCCCTTCTTATGTTGTGGTAAGATGGCCTAGATTTGCCTCTGTGTCTTGTTGAATTATAAGTAGTTTATAATTTATTGCTGTGCATAATTGCTCTTGCTTTGGGACAGACAGCATATACATTTATGGGAATAAAGAGATTTAGGGTCTTGGACACATCTTGCCCAAATGATTCAAATATGAGCATGAAAAAGAGTCACATTGTAATTTGGGGTGCTTGGGGTGGGTTTTGTTGCCTACGCATCATTTTCCAGTGCTCTTTGAGGTGCTGCAGTGTGTCCCAGGCCTTTGCACGGGGTTTGCAGGTCTGGGGCAGATCCTGAGCCCTCTGGAGTTTGGAGAGCTGCCTGCAGGAGGTCGGGGAAAGATGGCACCAGAAAACTGGACTGGAGGAACTGAACTGCACCTGTAAACTCTGAAGAGAATTTGTGGTTACTGCATTTGTGTCAGAGAAGCTGCTTGTTTGGTAGCTGGCTAGCCCCTTTGGCAGTAGATTGTCTGATAAGGAGACCCAAAAGAAAACATTTTCTACTCTTCTTCCTATGACACTGACATTTCAGAGACTGCAGTGGGGCTCTTACCAGTTCATCAGACTCAGAGAGCCTTTGCTGCTTCAGTTCTGTTTGAAAACACCATGAGAACATCCTACAAACAAACACCTGAGTGACTTTACTACTTTCACTTATGGAAATGTTTTACATCTATTTCCTCTTTAAGTTCTCTCTTCTAAGCCCACTCTCTCAAAATACTGGAAGAACTATGGGTAAGGCAGAAAGTGTCAAGGTAACAAATGAACTAAAACCTTACCTTTTCTACTCCAGGGAGTAAATGGTATTTGAGAGAGAGGAAGAGAATAGTGAGGCTGAGGGATTCCTTGTCAATGAGGGAAGGAAAGCAAAACCTCTTTCATAAAGTCCAGCCTGTGGCTGAAAGTAAGAAATAATGGTATCAATGAAAGTAGTGGACACCTTAGTCCAAGTAATCAACTTTTCCTAACTTCTTGAAAGACCTGCACAGCTGGAGGACCTGCAAGGGCAAGCACAAAGTCCTGCCCCTGGGGAGGAACAGCCCCGTGCACCATCCAGTATATCCTGGGGGCTGACCAGCTGGGGAGCTGCTCTCCAGAAAAGGCCCAGGGGTCCTGGTAGACATCAAGTTGAACAGAAGCCAACAATGTGCCCTTGCCTTGAAAAGGACTAATTGCATCTGGGCTTTGTTAGAGGGAGTGCTGTTCAGCAGGTGAAGGGAGGGGATCCTTGGGTGATCCTAAGGTGATCCTTTGGCTCTCTACTCAGCCCTGATGAGGCCACGTCTGTAGTTTTGGGTCCTGTTTTGGACTCCCCAGTAAAAGAGAGATAGAGCTGCTAGAGACAGTCAAGTGAAGGGACACAAAGGTGATGAAGGGTCTGGAGCATCTCTCCTGTGAGCAAAGGCTGAGAGCTGGGACTGGAGAAGAGAAGGCTCAGGGGAGGGATCATAAATGTGTTCAAATACCTGAAGGGCTGTTGCAAAGAGGACAGAGCCAGCCTCTCCTCAGTGGTGCCCAGTGATGGGTACAGAGAGAGTGGGCCCAAGCTGAAGCACAGGAGGCTCCACAGGAACACTAGGAATCACTTTTTCACTGTGAGGGTGATGGAGCACTGGCACAGGTTGCCCAGAGAGGTTGTGGAGTCTCTGTCCTTGGAGGTGTTCAGAAGCTCTCTGAAGGTGGTCCCGGGCAATGGTCTGCAGGTGCCCCTGTTTGAGCATGGAGGTTGGACCAGATGACCTCCAGGGGTTTTTTCCAACCTTAACTATTCTGTGATCTTGTAGTTGTGGTGAGACACCTCCTCCGAGGTATTTCTTTACAATAAAGAAGGTGGAAATCACCATTCTGTTGTCCTTCACTACTCTTGCATCTTCATCTGTTTATTTAGCCTGCAAAATATCTTCTAAAAGTTGTTTTTTTATTTATAAAATTAATTTATATTAACGTCTAAAAACTACTTTGTATTTTAAAAGGCTTAGGTAATAGTTCAGTTCCTCTGTAGCACTGAAAGGTCTGTGAGTAGTTCATTGCACAGTCTGCACAACTGTGGTGTTTGCTGATACAAGTAAACAACAGTGTGGCAGAACAGCACTGCTGTGTGGAACATAAATATACTCACTGGAGGTAAAACAAACATCAAAATGCTCTAAACATGTCTAAGCTCCTTGATATAAATTTGTACACATTATCTGACCACACTTTTGGCATACTGGGATCGGATGGGTTATTCTTGGGTAGCTGAACGCTTCTTGTACCTCTGATTTCTTATGTTTTCTCTTTTGCACTTGATTGTCACCTTATCATTACCCTGATGTGTATTCATATACATAAGTCCATTCATTCTTGCTTGCAACCATAATGTGGTTTTGAGACAGTCGTGCACACTGACAATCTGATTGTTACTTCTCTACAGAATTCTCCTCTCTCTTCCCATCCAGCTTGTCCAAGTAGCAAAATGCTAATTAAGTTCCTTTCACTTGGAAATTTTTCTCTGATTGCAGACATGACAACTTTTTGTTTCCTTTTCTTGTCTTCTTTTTTTTTTTTTTTTTTTTTTTTTTTTTTTTAACCTACCTCCAAGCAGAAGTAGTGGTGATCTTTCTCTGCCAACATTGTTTTCTCTGAAGTAGTTTATTTGATGCTATTTGTTCTCTGGAACACTTGTGTTTAGGTAGTGACTCAGTAGTCTGGATGCCCTGGTGGAGGTTACTGGTTTGGTGGACACACTCATACTGCTTTATGTCAACAGAGAATTTGTCCTGTCATGTTGACTCAAGATAAATATTTTGAAGGAGATAAACTTGAAGTGTTGTAGAATTTCTTTTTTTAACTGTTGGGTTTTTGGGTGCAATTTTAAAAAAGAGAACTTCTTCCATCTTTGGAAGAATTATCATAAGTATTTTGTGGTTTTTCCTCCTCTTTCTTCCTGCCAGAAGTTATCAAACCATTAATGGTCATTTGTACTGAAATAGTCTATTAGTTACAATAAACCTGCTTGCTGTGAGCTGGACTGTAATAATTATATCTAACAGCAAATTGTGGGGTTTTTTATATTTGTTTCATAGTTCAGTTCTACTCACAGTTCCTTGGGGACTGAAGACTAAAAATATGTTTAACTGTACAGATTGTTCTAGCTGTTAGAGAGCATTTCCTTATTCCTGTAAGAACTTGCTGTGGGAGCAGCTCTGAGTTGACTGAAGGGCAAAATTCTTTGGCAGAATGAAAGTCATCCGTTTAATACCAGATCAAAAAGAGCATCTCTCTCAAATAGATGCTATTGAAATTTAAAATTTAAAAAAATGAAAAAAATTAGAAATTGGAAAGTCACAATCAAAAAAGTGCTTTCAAAGGCTCTGCAGAGAAGCCAACTGGTTTGAAAATAAAAAGCCCAGGAGCATCAGTAAGTTGACCAGTGACAGTGTCTGATCTTGCAAAGTTACACAGCTCATGTTTTCATTCCATCCACAGTGCCTTGGGGGCAGGTTTTTGTATCTCAGTATTAATGGGTTTGCTACCACATAATTGATGAACTTGTTGCAGTGAGAGCCTTGGAATAAGAAATCGTGTTTGAGTTCATCCCAATAGTGTAAGGGAGTAGGACAACTAAAAAGTGACCCATGTAAGTAAAGATATTTTGAATGGCTTTTGCTCGACATTATGGAATGCTGTCCCATTTGTAAAATGTCTTAGAGACGCAATTTCTTCAATTTTAAGGGCTGGATGTTGGTTGAAATTAAGTCAGAGAAGTTTATTGATGTTAGTGTACCAATTTTGAATGTCTTGAAAAGTTTAGAAATGTATGTTATAAAAAAAATCTCTTTCCAGGCACTGTATGTGTGTTTCCTGCAGCAGATAAAAGAAACATGAGCAGATACACTTTGTTACTCTAGGCCATATTCCTTTAAATATGTTACTTGAAGCTTAAGTTTGAAAATTATTCTGGTGTAATGTGGGGTTAATGGTTCAGAATGTTCCTCTATCCCTGCAGAACATGCCTGTGCACCACAGTTCATTTTATTAGGTTAAAACCTGCAGAACTTTTGAACCTTGTGATGCTTGTTGGTGTAAAGCAAGGAAGTTGCTCTTCTTCTTGGGCGCAAGAGTGGTAACCAGGGGATGAAGCTCTGTTCTTGCCTCAGTCTCCAAGCCGTCCTGTGTGATCTGGAGAACATAATTTAGTCTTCTTGATGCCTTATGTTGTGCACCTATCAAAAGGAGAAAAGTTCTGAAAGTCCTCAGTAATGAGGGTTTTAATTCCTGAGCGTTATCATGATGCCTTAGGATCCTGAAAAGGAAGGTACCAGATAAAGGCAAAGGACCTATTGCCTTTATTTTTTCAAAGAATATTTGTCAATGTTCTTCCTTTCCGAGATTCGAAAGCACAATTTGGAAAAGTCCCTTGAAGTCTCATTTCCTTAATATATCCATCATCAAATATAACACTTTTTTTCCACCTTTCTCTCTCTGGCTCACTTTTTAGCTTTCATTTCTTACTCCTCAGGAAAGTCTCCTACAAGTGGTCTGAGTGTTTCTGCTGATTACTACTTGATGCCATTTTAGAAAAATGAAGCATAATTAAATAGCAAGAGGAACTGGGCAGTAAAAGGGGTAGCTTTTGGACAATTCATGGAATAGTCGGTGCCTTTTAATGGTAGGGTACTTCCTCTGCTCATGAATTATTCATTTTAATGCTTTTGTTATAATGGCGACAGTGTTCGGTCTCTGAGGCAGTTCTGGACAGCCTTCCTCTGCTGAAATACTGCACAGCAGCAGCTACCATTTATTTTATAAACTAATGCATCTAAGTCAATAACGCAGTGAGTAAATGTATTTTCAAAATCGAGAAAATGAGAGAAGAGGATGGATAACAATATTGTAACCAAGGGGATCAGTTTTGCTGAAGGGTTCAGTTTGTTTACTTTTCTGGGAACTATTTGGGGACGTAATTTAAAATAAATATTTTTACAGATTATTGTGTTTAATATTAGATTCAAATTATGTCTATAATGAAAACAGGCATTAGTGTCTCTGCTGTTTACAGCATTGTGCATTAAAAGTCAGTTTAAAAACACTCAACTGTACATAAACACATCGAGTTTTTCTTAAAACTAATGTTTAAAGGTCTCTTGGAAACAGTTTTTTAAGATGAAACATAACATAACCACATAACCCACACAGAAAATGCATCTGAGTCATGTGCGTGCAGAAATAAAAGTTTCTTTGTGGTATCTAGTATCAGTCTTTCATTAAAGCGTGGACTTTCCTGAAGAGAAATTCCAGTGCAGGCAGTTGAGGGCTCTCCCCATCTTACCCCCGCCTCCCTACACTTCCCCGAGTCTGAGTTAAGCCCCTGAGCCTTGGCAGGGTGCGTTCGCAGGGAATTCCATGCGGAGCAGGGAATCTGGGGCTGGGGGCTCCGTGGTGCTGTTCCCAGTGGGCACAAACGCGTGCTGCCCTCAGCGCTCTCCCTCCCAGATGTGATTTTAGAAGTGGTATTTTCTCCCAAGCCGCGTCCTCACTCCTAAAATGCCTTCAAGCAGCAGATAAGTGCGTGTGGGGGACGGAAGCAGTGAGCAGATAGATGAGTGATTAGGTCATTGGGATGAGGACGGAGGGGTTTTTTACGCGGAGCTCCCTTCTCGTTTCTTGCTGATCAGATTCTCCGCGAACGCGGAGGGCTGAAACTGCGTAAGTAGAGGAAACAAAAGTCCATAGATGGATAAAGCTGCAGAGTTGTAAGGAGCGGTGGAGAAGAGAGAAGCCTGAATTGAAACTATATGTGGTTTCGGGGAATCTGAATCATGCAGTATTACTTTCACTTTTTCTAGGCTTGTATTTCCTATGAACAAACCATTGGGGAGATAGAAGTTCTGATTTAGATAATGTCTTGCAGTCTTTGGAATAACACATTCTGCTGGAGGGGGAGTCCTCTCGGCAAAGGTCGCGCTCCGTGAGCGGAGAGCTTTCCCCGCTGCCCACGTCCACATTGTTTCTGCTGGGAATGTCAACTTTGGGCCTTTTCCTGCGAATTTTTCATATATTTAGGTGACCACCCCACGTAAAATGGAAGCACCGATAGGAACCCCTCCTTTCCTTTTTCCTGTAGCTCTGCTCAGACCATTCTCTGTTAGCATGGTAGTGGTACAAAGTGTGTGGTCTTTCAGCTCTGACTAATGCATTTTGTGCTGTGTGACTGAAAATGCCTCGTAGTCTGCCAGGGCTGACTGAGGGTTGTGGAATGTGGTGCCTTTTCTCTGTTTTTCTCTGATTTATTTTTTTCTTCCTTTTTTTTTTTCCCTCTTTTTTTTTTTCTTTTTTTTTCTTTTCTTTTTTTTTTTTTTTTTCTTTTTTTCAGTACAAATGTGTAGGCAGCTTGTTGAGAAACCTCGGGATGCAGGGGAAATGCTTGTGCGTTGTGGAATGCGGCTTCCCCCGGGAGACCCCAGCCAGGCGGGCAGTGAATGAGCAAAGTGGAAGAATGAGAAAGGGAGGAGGTCGGAGGCAGGGACAGATAGGAAAGAGTGAGCGAGGAGGAAGGAAGGAGGTGGAAACAGAGGGGCCCATTTCCCTTTTTTCTGAAGCAATGACAGCTGGTTCTGTCCTGCCTCACATGACAGAGTGCTGTGGAGAGGAGTATTTAAGCTGGAAGCCAGTGAGCAAGGGTGGTCAGCTGATTATATTTTAATTTCTTTCCAGGCTTTAGTCAGGTGATCCCTGATGAGTAGCCAGCCCACCAACAAGGGACTTCAGCACACAGGTAAGGGAGAAGCTGTGCACTCTTACATGCAGCTGGGGGGTCCGGGGAAGAAGGTAAACAGCTCTGACATTGTTTGAATAGTTTAAAAAAAGAAAAATTCCTGACTTGCTTGGGTGTGTAACACTGTGATTGTCTCTTTCAATGCTGCTACTTCTGCTATTCAGTCTTGTTCTCGATTTTCTTTTTTGAATCTGTCTTTAATTAGAAGCTTTATTGCAAAAAAGAAAACAAAAAACCAATTGTGTGGTGTTAAATATAGACCTGGGTATTGCATGAATATTGCGTTTTGTTACTTTTTGAATAAAATAAGTTTCCATAATGCAAGTGTGTGAAACTCATATTTAGAGGGGAATTCCCAAATACTTGAACTATGAGTCATAAAAAGTTAAAGGACCAGTACAACAGTTCAGGATAAAACCTCCATTCAGCCTTGGGTGGCTGCTTTTGTAGATGTTGGTAGTAAAATAAGTCTTAAAAAAATCCTCCAAGATGCACAAAGCTGAAGCTGTTTAAACTCTGCTGACCGTAACCTAAAAGATAAGTGGCAGAGATGAAACAGATGACTGGGGAGGAGGATTGTGCAAGTGCTCTTGGTTTCATGCATCTTTTCTTTCATTATGTCTAACAGCCTGGTGAATGAGTCGTCTTAAGCGCTGAGGGTGCTTCAAAGGGCTCTGACTCCTTAATTCCTGTTATATAATGTCTTAGCAAGAAAACGGACTGAAAACCAGTAATAAGTACACTTACTATAAATGAAAGAGTACAAAATAAAAATGCCTGGTGTGTGTGACAGATAAAAGTGGGGTTTAGCTGGTTTTGTGCCTTGCTATTGTGCTTTACTCTCTTCTCTTTAAACATATCTACGCAAAATGTTCTTCCCTACTGTTATTTTTCCTTACTAGAAGAGCTCAGATACCCTCTAAAGTTCTGAATGACTCCTATTTACAGATGTGTTCAGGGTTTTTTTAAGATGAAAAGGCAGACAAGTGTTCTCAGCTCCCACCTGCAGCTCTGAAAAGCTCCTCATGGTCTAGGGTTGAAAACTTTATTTTGAAAACCTGTCATACAAATTTCCATGTTTTACTGGTAACCTTCCTCCTGCTCACTAACTTGCAGTATTTAAATAAAAACTATTTGAGCCATGCTTTTTCCTAAGAGGCTGGTGCTATACACAAAAGGAATAAAGATGCGTGACTTTCCAATTTTTTGTTTAATTTCATGGTGTTTCTCTTTTTCTCATTGTTAAAAAGTCTCTACTTGTGACAAGCTGGCTGGGGGATGTCGGTATTGTCTTGTAACAACAGCTGGTTCTTAGATATTCAGATGTCCTGAGGTTTGATCTGGGGAAGACCCTGGAAGGGGGTAGGGGGGTAGGTGGAGGAGCATTTCTGTTGGCTTCGGTGGACCTTTATCATGTACAAGCCTGAGGAAACACCCAGGTTTGAGTGGCAGTCTGGGAGGGTAATTGCAAAAGCATGGGAAGCACCAAAGAGGCTGAGGTGACCGTGGATTTACAGCAAGGGATAAGAGCTGTGAGTTGGCTTTTGCACCAGATCGTGGCACAAAGAGCGCTCTTCAGTGTCAGATAATTCTTGGTAGCAGTTCTCCACTGAAGGTTTTCAAGACATGGCTTTCCCTTCTTATGGGATGGGAGGAGAAGAGGTTTCATGAGGTTGGGAAAGCTCAGTGAGGTGAAACCGTGTCAGGCAATAATGGCTCTGGTTAGCAGGGATTGCTCTGAAGTGGCTCCTCACCTTGCCATGAGGGCCAACAACGAGTCACTTCGTGTTCAGTGCCCCCAGTCCCAAAGAGAGCTGGGAATTGCATGGGCTTGGGGCTCTGGAAAATTAGGCAACGGCCCTGAAAGTACCCCAAGTTCCTGCAAGCCGTTCCACATTGGCTTCGTCTTAAGCAAAGGGATCTTTTATGAATGGATGCAAATCTTCTTAAGCTCCTTGCAGTTGTCCTTAGGGGAATTCCTGGCAGGTGGGCTTGTCCGGGCTGCACGCTGCAGAAATGCTGCCAGTGCCCACGCAGGATCCCGGCAGCTCATGTCCTCACACAGGGGTGGTGCTGTGGAGTGAGAGGGGGTCGGACATGTGCAACTGGAATGGGTAAAAACTTTCAGAGAGTACTCATTTATTTTCTTTTTTTTGCAATTTTTAGGTTTTTTTGTTTTGTATTGTTTTGGGATTTTTTGGGGTTTTTTTTTTTGGTCTTGTTTCCATTTTGGTTTTTCAGTTTTGTTTCCTTTATTTTATGGGCTTTAACCTATTGATTATCTGTGAACACTAGAATCTTTAATGATGTAGCCTGTCTAGTTCAAATATATCTCAGAGACAGGAAATATTTTAGTTTCAGGTCTATTTCTGCCTTTTCACTTGTGTTCTTAATATGTTTTCATCTGAAGGGAGGGATTTGTTTGAAATATTTCAAGTGCAGTTCCTAGATTTCCACTTATTGACACGAGAATATCTCTTTCACATAACTTCTGACTTGTGATCACTTTAGGTCATGTTTATTTAACCCTGGCAATGCCTAATGATCATGATTGCCTTGAAAGTCAGTAGGAAAAAATAAATAACTTGCCCTGCAAATGAGGAACTGATTCTGTGTATATGGCATTATAAAGGACACCATCTGCAGCATTTAATTTACCTTAGAGCAGTGGAAGGAAAATTAAGAGCTTAACAGCTGTACTGAGTAAACTTGCAAGAACATGAGCTCTTAACACCTTTAAATACAGAGATGCTTACTTTCATAAATAAAATTGGTCTAAGAATGTAAAAAAAAAACCCTCAAGAAAGTTGAATTGCATTATTTTAATAGAATATTTATTACAATGGACTGGTTTACTATACCTTTTTCTCCTAGATTTTTATTGTTAACTTGGAAAGTGATTTTTTTTTCTTTATATTACTAGATAGAGGGTAGACCCTGCTGTTACTCGTTTAGTAAGATCTCTGTACATTGTAGGACTTAACTTGACACCAAAACAGTCATTACTTAAGTGGTGCATCCCACTTGTCTTGCAGCTGGACAGCGCTTTAGCTGCTTAAAACCAAAACCCTCCATTCCCCTATTTCCTAGTTGTGAGCACAAAGATCTGAAATGGGATTTTCCACTCCCGTGGCACTAAGAAGCTTAGACCTCTTTGGTATTATTCACACGAACCTCTCGAGGCTTCGCTTGCATACTAACGCCCGAACAAGCCCATGAGCTTTTCCCGTTACCTGGCGGAGCTGCGGGTGCTTTTGGGATGCTCTCAGAATTTTGGGGTTGGTGGTGCCGAGGCTCTCAGAATTTTGGGGTTGGTGGTGCCGGGGCTCTCAGAATTTTGGGGTCGGTGGTGCCGAGGCTCTCAGAATTTTGGGGTTGGTGATGCCAGGGCTCTCAGAATTTTGGGGTTGGTGGTGCCGAGGCTCTCAGAATTTTGGGGTCGGTGGTGCCGGGGCTCTCAGAATTTTGGGGTCGGTGGTGCCGGGGCTCTGCGCTCGCGGCCCCGCAGGGGCAGGGGCAGCTGTCGCCCTCCCGTGGCAGGACGCGGTACTGCACCGCCCGCGCCGCTCCGCCGGCTCCGGGAAATCCCAGCCCGGGAACCAAATGATCAACTCCAACACTTCTCTGCCTTTTTTTCAACCCCCTACATTCAGAAAATGAAAAAAAAAAAAAAAAAGACTGTTAGAGGCAGCTCCAGCAGGTTCAACATTTCTCGCTCTCTAGTCTCCCCGCTTTTCCCTGATATGATGGAGAGGGACTTTTTACAAGGGCATGTAGTGACAGGGCAAGGGGGCATGGATTCAAACTGAAAGAGAGTAGGTTTGGATTAGGTATTAGGAAGAAATTCTTTACTGTGAAGGTGGCGAGGCACTGGCACAGGGTGCCCAAAGAAGCTGTGACTGCCTCATCCCCAGAGGTGTTCAAGGCATGGTTGAGTGAGGCTCTGAGCAACCTGGTTTAGTGGAAGGTGTCTCTGCTCATGGTAGGGGGTTGGAATCATATGGTCTTTAAGGTTCCTTTCATCCCAATCAATTCTATGATTCTATGGTTTTATGCAAGTTTTCTGTGTTGGTGCAGGGTGTGTGATTTAATGGTGATTAATGGCGTGCAAAGACATACTTAAAAACATCCACCTTGATGAAAACTGACAATATGCTGAAACAATGAAAAAAGAGTCTTCAGAAGTCTCTGTTTACTGAACTATGACCTTAAAGTTATCAAACCAGATTTAGCCTTGCTGCAAAAGCAGAATAATTTTTAACATGGCTGGATCACTAGAAAAGGCTGTTTGTGAACTTTCCATAATCTTTTGGACTGTAACAAAATGTTAGAAATACCCAAAGCTTTCTAAATCAAGTATTTCATGTTAATATTTAATATCCATATACGTGAGCTGTTTCCCAAATCAGTTTTGCTTTCCCTCTTAGGAGCTGAGCAGAAAAAAACCATTCCCTTACTACACTGATAGTAGTAATAAGCCTCTAAAAGAGTCATGAGCTCTGACACTTAATCACTCTTTGTGATGAATGATTATTCAGAAGCGAAAGTCTTGCCACAACACACATTTCATTTGAGAGCTGTCACTGCACCACGTGCTCTGAACCTCAGTTCCACAAACTCTGTATCCAGTCAGTTCACTGGGGGAAAGGCACAAGCAAGGAACTGTGCTTGATAGGAAAATGCCTCTGTACTTTTGGAGCATCCTAAGAATAAAGGGAATGCTCAGAGAGATGGAAGGACCAGGTGTGTGGAGCTGGGATTTGTCCCTGGCAGCTTTTGCCATCTTTTCTCCCGCCTGCCACCACAGGCACCACTTGGACCAGTGACAGCAGATTGCACTCTGTGGAAGCTGATGAGAAGGATTTTTGTGAGCCCGAACACAGAAGGTGCCATAGCACGCATCATAAATGTCCCATATTATAAAAATGACAAAAGACGAGGAAGGACAGAAAGAGTTAGTCAGTGATGCTAATGATGTTCAAAGTTCTTCAGAAAAATCAGGACTCAGTACTTGCTCAGAGAGAGCAGAATATGACTGAAATGAAGAAGAAAAAAAAAAAGGCTGCAATTTAAATGAAGCAAATGGCATCTTAATAAGTTTTGGGGGTTTTAGGGGTTTTTTTCCCCATTCATTTAGATCAATGCTGGCTTTACAGTGAATCACCTTTTCTGAAGAATTTATTTGTGTGTGTGCATTTTCAAAAAGTGTCATGATTTGTCATTTGTAGGACAAGAATATGGGTAAACCCCAAAACAGTGACCTGCAGCTGAGGTTGGCAATCATTTACATCTTAACAAGAGGAATCAGAAAATCCACATTAGGGCTGCTTCCCAAGGGTTGTACTCCAAGCACTTCAATAATACTGTGTATTCAGAAGTTCATATTTATTTTGTTATTCAATCAAAAGTCATGCCAACAGAAGCAACATATTATGACAGGTTAATATAGTTTCTACTACGCAGTGCCACTGCTTAAGGTGTTGTTTTCATTAGAATTGTTTTTCCTTAAAAATAGAGACCTATTTTGATGGCACGTCTTGTCTGTCGTAACATTAGAATCTCAAGACCTGCTTTTCCAACTGTTTTCTCTGCATTTATGTAATTAGTAAATATCCAAGTGTGCACTACGTGATAGAAAATTTTAATCGTCTAATCTCTACATTTAATCTGTGATACAAATTCATTGCTTTTTTCCAAGGCCGCCCACTGCTTCCTACTGGGTGGGAATTGCTGCTTTTCGGAGCAGGGTATAACAGTCTTGTTCTCTCTAAACCTGCAGGAAGTTTGCTCCTGAGGAGTGGCCAGATCTGAAGCATTGCAATAAATCTTGCAAATAGGCAACAATGGTTTTAATTGTATTTTAATCTGTGCCTGCTCAAATTGTACCATTGGTTCTGAGCAATGGCTGCGTGGGATCTCTTATTGACCACTCCATATGAAAAATGTATAGGACAGTGTATTTTTCCAAAGAATATTGAAGAAAATAATTTCTGGGGTTCACTAAAATTAAAAGGTCTCTTTTAGGATGAAAGGTTCACTGTTGTGAGAATGCTGAAGATGCAATGAGCCTTTCACGTAGCCCAACCTGTTCATCATCATACCAAATTTCTCTGAACAAAAACGAGTCATAGAGTTAAAGCTTTTTCACTGAACATTTTGTTCTGTGGTCAGTTGTGCAAAGCATTGTCTGATGTGGGACATACATTACGTGCTAAAGCTGAATATTCTTCGTAATTGAAGACAAAGCTCTTTTCAGAACTTCTCATCAGTCTCTGAAGAATGCTTTGTAGATACTGATGTAAATGTTTCCTGAGAACAGGGTGGGGGGAATCCCCCCGAAAAAAACCTCTCCGTCTGGAAGGAGAGTTCAGCCCGGCAGCTCAGGATGGGGATTTACTGCCTGGGGGCGGTGGTGGCTGTTGTGTGCTTTTCGGGGTTATTTGGTTTAGGTCTGTTCTGGAAGAGGCTTTAACGCGAATCTTGCCTGTGCACCAAACCCCCGGGAAGGACCTTGGGCACCGAGCGCCTCCGTCTCCCATCGCCAGCGGGGTCGCGCCGGGAGGGAGCGGAGGCGGCGGCGGGAGAAGCGCGGACGGGACGGGACCGGACGGGATGGGGTGGAGTGGGATGAGGTGGGATGGGATGGGACGGGACGGACGGGGCGGTTCCTCAGCGGCCGGCGGGGGCGGCCCCCGGGAGCCGCAGCCGCGCTCCCCCCGCCGCGCTCCGGGGCCGTGCGGGGGCGGGCGGGGATTGTCGGGTCCCGGCCGCGCTTCCTCCGCCACCTTTTAAAAACCCAGCCCGGGACACCGCGTGAGGAGCCCGCCGAGCTCCAGAAACAGGGATAGATCTGGGCAGCGCCTAAAGGTTCTGCTCATTAACCCGACATCGCCTAGCTCCCTTGCAGGAGCGCAGCCTTTATTGGTTTCCAGTTAGCTTCATGCAAATTTACACTGTATTTTCTGGAAGCAAAGCGCTTGTAAACAACATTTTGGGGTAAGATTTACTGTCTTTAATTTCGGTCAAGGTGGTCAAAGACGTGTTTCTTCCCCTTTAGGTTTCCCGAGCCTGACTTACTGCAGCTCTGGATGTGTTCTGTGTTCAGTATTCTTGTGAGCATTTGGCACTAAAGTGCTGAACAGCTTGTTGTTACTGGTGCCTCTTTCCCCCTGAAGCACATAGCACCTTTTTTTAATTTAAAGGAATAGCAATAAGTTACCCCTAACTAGTAGAAAATATTTGCCTATTTAAAGTTTTCCTTTCAGTTATGTAAGTGCAAAATAATATGAATTGTATACTCTTCACTCTTCTTGTTCTGTAAGAAGCTTAGAAGCTGTTACAGACTAATTTATTCGGTATTAGTACTGCTTGTGTTAGAGAAAACACAGGCATAGAGTGGGTTACTCTGTGTACCCAGGTTATTTTGTTTTCCCTTTTTGTGAGATTTATTTTTCAACTAATAACATCCAGTTAGTCAGCTATTGGGTGGACGGGCTGAATAGAGGCCAACTTTATAAATGTTAATGCATGTTATGAGTGGCCTTGAGTAATAATGGATGACAGGATAGCATTCAATCACAGAAGACGCCTGAGCCACTCCAGTGCGACTCTGCTACGTACTTCGGGGAGGACGTGCGTGTTTCTCAATAATAGGAGAGAATCTGGTAAATGCAAAAAGCTGCTGGGGAAATGCACCTTTGTTTTTCGAAAGAAAACAGCAGGCAAAGCCTTAGAATCACAGAATCATAGAAAGGGCTTGACCGGAAGGGACCTTAAAGATCATCTAGTTCCAACATTCCCTGCTATGGACAGGGACACCTTCCACTAGACTAGGTTGCTCAGAGCCCTGTCCAGCCCGGCTTTGAATACCTCCAGGGCATCCACAACTTCTCTGGGCAACCTGTGCCACGGCCTCACAACCCTCACAGCCAATAATTTCTTCCTAATATCAGATCTGACCCTACTCTCTTTCAGTTTGAATCCATTCCGCCTTCTCCTGTCACTCGAGGCTCTTGTAAAAAGTCCCTCTCCATCTTTCTTGTAGCTCCCTTCAGGTACTGAAATGGCACAATTGAATCACCTCAAAGTCTTCTCTTTTCCAGGCTGAACAATCCCAATTCTCTTCACCTTTCCTCACAGGAGAGGTCCTCCATCCTCAGAATCACCTTCTTGGCCTCCTCTGGACTTGCTCCAACAGGTCCATGTCCTTCCTGGAGATGACTTCTCCTAATTAAGTACCTTAATATGTGTGATGCCATACCCTCATTTAAGAACTTAGTGGCTTTCCGCTTCTGAGAAATCCAGCCCTTAGTCCACAGACAGTTTGTAACCATTATTCAAAAACTAAACTCTGCTATGTATCTTGAACTAGAAAACGTGAAACACTTGTGGATTGATACTTAAAAAACTGAAAGAGACAGCAGCAATCCTCTAATCTGGTAGCTGTTGAGTTAGCATGAATGATACTTGTCAGATGTCCTTGTAAGTATGAGCTGACGCTTGTTTATTCCTTGCTCATTTAGGCACAAGCATTTTCTCATAAAGTTGTGCAATCCTCGTTGGAAAGATATAGGCACTTTTTCAACCAATGATGAGAATGAGAATTCATCTGCTCTTTATTTTTTTAGTGTAATTATTTAACGTGTACATCTGACATTTGGAAACTTTAACCGAAATTAGTCTCTCTTAAATGTGTTTGTCACTAAGATTTAAATGGGTTCCAGTATATTTGTTTCGTGTAGTGAAGGAGGAGGAGGGGAAGTAACATTTGAAAGTTATCACTGCTTGCCTAAAAGCATACAAATGCTACCATATGTCCGGAGGTTTTACGTCATTTATTAAGATGAGAAAATAACCTAACCATCCATACTTTGAACAAGATATCTAAAAGTGAACTAGTGTTTCTCTGAGAGTGATATTGTGCAGTCTATTCAGTGTAGGAGAGGTAAGAGTTGTTGATTATCTCTAGACACAATGTTGCCAAAGAGCAACAAATCAGGTATTTTTAAGCTACCCTGTAAATAGGATTACCTTAATGTACCAGCACCACTTGCCTTTCAGACTTGACTGAGCGGACATATTTTAAGATGTTTGTTACAGTGTATTTTTAATCTAACCTGCTTCCCAGAACATTTAATTGTGGAGGCGTCTAAGTGGTTAGCTGTCCTGGGCTTAACTGCAGGACACTCGGAGCCTGCAGGAAATCAAAGGATTCCTGGGCATGGGGTATAATAATCCTGCCAAATTCACTGCATCTGTGTCATGGGAGGACTGCTGTGGGGCAGGAGGGTGCAAGCAGAGCTCCAGAAACACCTAAATGTGCCACCTTTCCTCAAGTGTAGGTTCTGCACGTGTAGCCAGCGTGCCCTGGGACTGCTGATACTCCGTGTGCAGGGACACTTTGGCTTTGGGAAGGGTTTAACTGAAGGATTCTCCTTGTGAAATGGAGCAATTTGGGTGCTGGAGGCAAGGGACATTCAATAACAGCGCTGATGATGTCTGTGACATGAAGGAAAGATGTGCTGGTCACTTTTTGTCTGCTGTTGGAGGGTTTTTGCAGCTGTTCATGTGCGTTTTCCCAGCGGAGATCTGTGAACAGGATCTTTAGGCTGTTGAGCAAACACGAAGCTCAAAGAGCTTTGATGAGGAGTTACTAAGGTGCCACTTTTGGGAGTACTGGCCAGACAAATGGTACAAAGACTGTGCAGAGTTCCCAGTGGCTTATGGAATTATTCAGTTTTGCCCATTTGATTGTAGTGTGGGTGTGACGTGGCTCCCTTTACAAAGCAGATTGATGCATAAGAGAAAGGAAATGTTAGGGGTATGGAAGCAAGGAAATCATCCTTGTGAACCTGTTAACTACTCCTGGAGCTTTCTTTTTCTGGATGGGTTTGTTTTCATTGGTTTGGGAGGTTTTTGGTTTGTTTTTCTTTACCTTTAGTTGCTGCTCTGCTGTTGATGCTCCCTCCTACACACACACACGTGTCCCATGCTGGTCCTTCCTCTCCAGCTACAGGATGACAGATGTTTCACAATTGTCCCTGAGCGTGTGGGGGTGATAATCAGACAAGGGGTGTTATCTCCCAGTGCCATATTTGCCAAGGCTCTCCCTGAGAAACCCTGTAGGCAAAGACCCAGCCAACACAGCCTCTCATACAGTGGTGATTGCAGAGCGGATAATATGAGGATAAGGCAATCTCTGCTCTTTCTCCAAGGCTTTCCTAGCCAGATCTCCAGAAGATTTTCCTTAGGACAAGACAGCTGGCTTAGAGCAGAAGATTTAATATTGCTGGAGTGCTTTTTGTTTGGAAGTGAATGTTTCTGTTGATCTTTTCCACATTTGTGTGGAGTGGCTCGTCGAGATGTCATTTGTGGTCATTTTTTGCTGGAGAAAAGGTTCTGCCCAAGCAGACTTTTGGCCACAGTCATGTCATAGCAGCCATGGTGTAAAATGGGGTGATGTACACAGAGCTGGCCTTTCAGGCAGGTAACAGGAGGTCAGCACTGTCCCTGCTTTAGCACCTGATGGCTGGGCAGGTCTGGGCCACCTGGCAACCCTGGCTGTGAATCCTGCTTGGCAGCATCTGCAGAGGGGTCTGGGCTGCATGTGGAACTCAGAACCATGGGTTAGGAAGTGAAGTGTCCAAGCTCTGTGCAGGAGGAGCTGACTGTAGCTGTGTACTACATCTCACTTCTAGGTGAAGTCTTACTGGGAGTTCTCCAAGCCAGGTTTCCCTGGGCAGCTCCTTGCAGGGATGATTGTGCTGGCTCTTTCAATTTATTATCTCACACGCAGGGGTTGGAGAGAGTGGTATTACAGACCAGACTCTGCTTTTTAAGGTACATGTGGGCAGTTCTGCTCAACATCTTTCAGGGACAGTCATGCACAGCTGTCCAGGCTGCCTCTGGTGCACCCTGTGGGGAGGAACCAGTTGGATCCTTGGCTTTCCATCTGTCTTTTATCTTCTAGCAAAAAGTCTTACCTCAGCATCTCTTCTTTTTTTTTTTTTTTCCTTTTTTTTTTTCTTTTTTTTAAGAAGTATAGAATACATTTCTTATCCATGCACTCCACACAGAAGTAAAGGTGTGTTGTCAGAGTTGTATGGAGATTATTCAGCACAGTGAAGTAACTATGAGATACTTTCACATGACTGCAGAGATGGAGGAATTCCATGTTGGCTGAGCAATACAGCATTTCTCAACCTTAGGGGCAAGGGAATTTTGTAAGGTGTTTTTTATTTTTCCCTCAGTAATAGAGCTTGATTTGTTTGAACTTTAATAGCTGGGGTAGAAAAAGGCAAGTGGCTACATCCCATTTTTCAGAGAACTTATACAGAATTACTGCTTGTAAATTTTAAGTGATGTTTAGATTGTTAAAGAACAAAGTGATTAAATTATATGATTTGGATCCTCTGAAGTCTTTCTAAAGATCTGAGTGTTGTTTGGTTTCGGTATGCTTGCTTTAGTGTTTGGTTAGGGCTCTTCGTAAACAAAATACAAACATTATCTTTATTACTCACAGTGCTGCTGCATACTTGCGGTTTAGGTTTTGCCAACTATTTGCATTGTATAGCCACAGACTCTGTCTGGGTGGCATAAACAAAAACAAAGCCTTTCTGTTCCTATCAAGACTTGTTTTTTCAATTAGGCGCATTAGTGTATCGTTAGGTGGAGAGGTAAGATTATGTCTGTGTGTGTGTGACTCTTCTCGAGCCTGAAGTGGCAAAAAACCACATCAGAATAGATTTACGTGTGTCTTATTAGCCGTGAGCACCCGCAGCATGATTAATGCTCTGCAAGAGAGACAGACAAGGCTGTCTCTGCCCCAAGAAGCTCACAGTCTAGCACTGATAAGACTTGCCTCGCAATTTAGGAGGTGTGAAATTAATTTTGCGTTTATTAGTATTGTGACCCTCCTCTGGATGCAGTTCTGGGGTGCAGAAGTCGTTGCAGGCACATGAATCAGCCCGCAGTGGCTTCACTAATCCATGCAAATCAAATGCCTCCTGTTAGCTCTGTAAAAGGTGCAAGATCAGAATTGTCTGTGCTAAGACTTCTCTCTCCTGGAACATGCCTCGAAACAAATGCCAGATAATGGGTTTCAGGAATCACAGGCTAATTTAAAAGCTCACATGTGCATCCATTATGAACTCACCAAAACTCATAATCCTGGACTGCCTTTTAAATTTAACAGGGCAGGAATAAAAAATACACTGGAGGGCAAGCAATGGTTTGTACCCAAGGCCACACTGTGCCTATGAGTTTTGAAGGAAAAAAGATCTATATTTTATTATGAGTGGTGTGTTATGTTCCTGACTACAACTGCCATTTCCTCACATCCACACACTCCCCCTTCCAACAGTTTTTCTTCATGGGATTGGAGAAACAAAAGGTGTAATTGTGGAGAAGTATTTGTTCTTCATTTTTGATCATGTTCCCATCCCATGCTGCAAATTGTATTTGCAAGTGTTGGCATTTTCAAATGGAATTTCCCATCATCTTTTCTTGAACTGCTTCAGTAATTCTGGAAATGTGAAGGACGTATGACTTTTTTGGAAGCAAAATAGAATTTCAGTTTTCAAAGGCTGCTTTCAGAAATATTTCTTAAGCCATTAAAGTAAATAAGTATTAGTAATGTGTGTACTAATTTAAAGCCATTGAGTTTACAGGAGGTTTTCTACCAAAATCTGTGGTATTTAGATAAATTCCTAATGATTTTGCTAAGTGCATAAGTATGTTATTTTCTGTACTTAGATAAAAATTACTTTCTACCTTTAATATGACTTTGTAGCCAAGTGACTAGATAGAAGGCTCTCTTAAGTTTGTCATTGAGACAGTTGAGAAGAGCTGGTAGAAAAGTTATGTTCTAGCAAATATTAAAAACCTCATCGCTAAAATATACAAAATTATATTGCATATAATAATTATAATATTCAAAACATGATTAATATCTGGGACTGACGTGTAAGAGGTTTTCTGTTTAGGGGCTGGGAACATCACTGCTCTGATCAATATTGGTATACAGTGATTTTTTGCCAAAGAAAAATGTTCTTTTCCTTTCTGTAGCTTTCTAACAGCTGCAAGAAATGGCAGCTATCTGCCATGGAAAGCTGGGAATTAACTTTACCGAGTGATGTATATCATTTATAGGACAGTTAAAAGTCCCTACTAAGCTCTGCCATTGTGTGCCAAAATAAGGAGGAGGGACATTTGAGAAGTTTGGTTTCCACACAGTAGTTGAGAAATAATTTAACCAGAAATGTAAAAAAGCCCAACAACCCACGGCCTGTGGTAATCTGTTGTGTAATAAATAAAGATGACCACAGCTATGATAAAAATGCTGGGTTATCCTTCAGGAAGAGATATTAAGCATCTTCTCTGGTTAACTTCTGGCAACTTGCATTTTATTTCTACTTGGAGCTTATTCTTCATTGCAAGTAAAATTAGGGAGCATCAGTAATTTTTATCTTGAGGAAAGTGAGGGGGAATTGACCTTCCCTGAGGTTGTGAACATAAAGAAAAAGATTTTTCTGTTCTTATTATGCCGCCACCACACCAGTCAGCTGTCTCAAAATACTGGTTGCCACAGTGGCACTGATCTCTTTGCAGGAGAATTTCTATTGCTGTGGGATTTTTAAGGTTTTTTGGAGAGTTTCAGTTGCTGTGTTTTACAGAGAGTTTTTTTTGGATGCTGTTGTCTAGTAATCCTTCAGTCCTGGATGTTTTATTGCAAAGAGGTCTTCTGAGTAATTTTCTTCCCCCTGGCATGTGAGGTGAGAGTGTGAGATGCTGTAAGGCTGGGATAACCCACATGGGATGTGTTGAATCTGCCTCTCACCAAGCACTGCAAAATTGGCTGGGTTTTTGTCCATCCTGGCACCTGACAGGGGCTTGGGTGAACCTGGGTACTGAGTGATGCTGATAAAAAAGGAGGAGCAGCCTCCACGAGGTAACAGGGAGGTTGTTGGGCCAGCAGCTTCATGTTTGAGAGGGTCAAAGGGGGTCTTGCAGATTGGTTGAGGGAATTGTCTTCCATTTTCTTCCTTCCCCCACACACACCACTGGAAAGTCACAGCAGCCGCAGTGGTCTCGACAGAAGATTTCTGTCTGTCTGGGAATCACGTCCTTAAGGCTCGTGGTTCAGCTGAATTCCTGAACATGCTGTATACCAGTCCTTTATACAGAGAGTTTTACTGGGCACGTGCAAGAGAATTACTATGGGAAAGATCTGGAGTTGTTTAGGGGGAGGAATTGATTCCAAATGATGCCTTGCTGTAGCTTTATTGTGTTTTTCAGACAGGGAATTAAATACCATTTTCTCCATGCTAGAAACTTGGAGGCAAAGACTCACTAACTTTTTGGTTATCAAAATCAATGGCTCCTTACTAGTACAAAAATACATATATCCTTGGTTATCTATCTAACTAGTAATTAATAATGCATGTGTTTGTTCCCAAGCATTTATGTTGGCCTCTTTAAAAGAGGTTTTATGTTCTCAGCCCCATCTGGTTTTCCCAGTATCTCATATTTAAATGACTATTCCAAAGTGTAAAAAACCTAGTGTTCAACACTCATTTTTCCATGACCTTATCTCATTCTTACAGGAAAAGACAAAGGGATATTGAGTGTTTTTCTGTTTGGCTTATCCAGTAAATAAGTTGTCTTTATTAGAATGCCTAATAAAGCTTCTATGCTAAAGTGGTAAATCATGTATTCCCTGGACTTGCATCCTCGAGCTATTCCTGACTGAAGAAACTACATGTGGTCTAATATCTAATTTTCATTACTAGCAGCAGTTCTTTTACCACTGGAGCAAAAGAACATCTAACAGATAAAGATTAGGTTCAAAGATGCTCATCTTCTTCTTGTTAAAATAGGAAAAAAATTAAAAGGAAGAAGAAAGTAATTGAAAGGTTTTAATTCCTGTGAATTTTTAAAATGGATTGTATCGATTAGCAAAATTGCTGCATCTTGCAGCAGAAACTTTTTACAAGAAGGCAGTAATTGTAATTAATTTTTAGTCTGTGCCACATATTTGATGATAGCTCTGATTCATGCTATTATATTCTCTCTTCCTTCACCCACAGCAAAACAAATTTAATTTGATTCATACCCTTACGAAAAAAAAAAAAAAGCAAAATTACTCACATGGTTATGATTCAGCTCTTGGCATAAAACTCTGTCCTCCTCCATCCTCCCCTTCTCCCACCCAAACCTCCCCCACCCTCACCCACTGTATATTTATGTCACTGTAGTCTGAAAAAGTTGATTTAGAAATGGAGCAAATGAAATCTTTCTTCAAGCTGCCGTTTTACTTACGTTGATAGGAGTCTAACAAGACTTCTTTTCACAAGTGCCATGGAGGCTGCAGCAGTACTCTGGTTTTCTTGTTACTTTAACAGACAATTCCACTGCATTGGTCCTGAGTTGTGCTTGCTTTTAGCAGTTCAGCAGAGCTGCAGCAAGCGATCCTAAAATTGGGCAGGTTCTTGTCTTTGTGAGTCTATCTTCCAAAAAAAAAAAGTCCTTTAGAAAACCATATATAGGGATTTTTTGTTGAAGTGGAATACCAGAAGACCTTACTTTAATATTATTTTCCCCTTTTTAATTAGTCTTAATTTTGTGTCCTTAACAAGCTTTTCCCCAAGAAGGGATAAAAGCTGCAGTGCTTTCATTACACAAATGTGTAGCAGTATTTCATGTTTCCTACAAACTTGTGCCAGATTCTGCGGTGGACGGGTGGTGGAAACCTCCTGTCTTCACCCAGCGCTGGAAACACAAATGTTACAGTTCTGCCCATCATTGTATCTGACGAGCCGTGTTCCCTGAGAGCTGAATGCTGAGTACAGCTCAGGTTCTGTGATNGGACTTGCATCCTCGAGCTATTCCTGACTGAAGAAACTACATGTGGTCTAATATCTAATTTTCATTACTAGCAGCAGTTCTTTTACCACTGGAGCAAAAGAACATCTAACAGATAAAGATTAGGTTCAAAGATGCTCATCTTCTTCTTGTTAAAATAGGAAAAAAATTAAAAGGAAGAAGAAAGTAATTGAAAGGTTTTAATTCCTGTGAATTTTTAAAATGGATTGTATCGATTAGCAAAATTGCTGCATCTTGCAGCAGAAACTTTTTACAAGAAGGCAGTAATTGTAATTAATTTTTAGTCTGTGCCACATATTTGATGATAGCTCTGATTCATGCTATTATATTCTCTCTTCCTTCACCCACAGCAAAACAAATTTAATTTGATTCATACCCTTACGAAAAAAAAAAAAAAGCAAAATTACTCACATGGTTATGATTCAGCTCTTGGCATAAAACTCTGTCCTCCTCCATCCTCCCCTTCTCCCACCCAAACCTCCCCCACCCTCACCCACTGTATATTTATGTCACTGTAGTCTGAAAAAGTTGATTTAGAAATGGAGCAAATGAAATCTTTCTTCAAGCTGCCGTTTTACTTACGTTGATAGGAGTCTAACAAGACTTCTTTTCACAAGTGCCATGGAGGCTGCAGCAGTACTCTGGTTTTCTTGTTACTTTAACAGACAATTCCACTGCATTGGTCCTGAGTTGTGCTTGCTTTTAGCAGTTCAGCAGAGCTGCAGCAAGCGATCCTAAAATTGGGCAGGTTCTTGTCTTTGGGAGTCTATCTTCCAAAAAAAAAAAGTCCTTTAGAAAACCATATATAGGGATTTTTTGTTGAAGTGGAATACCAGAAGACCTTACTTTAATATTATTTTCCCCTTTTTAATTAGTCTTAATTTTGTGTCCTTAACAAGCTTTTCCCCAAGAAGGGATAAAAGCTGCAGTGCTTTCATTACACAAATGTGTAGCAGTATTTCATGTTTCCTACAAACTTGTGCCAGATTCTGCGGTGGACGGGTGGTGGAAACCTCCTGTCTTCACCCAGCGCTGGAAACACAAATGTTACAGTTCTGCCCATCATTGTATCTGACGAGCCGTGTTCCCTGAGAGCTGAATGCTGAGTACAGCTCAGGTTCTGTGATCAGACACGGCGAGCATTCAAAGGAGATGTTTTATACATGAAAAAGAGATGTTTACAGAGAGCTGGCATGTAGAGGTGATGCAGTCCAACAATCCCAGTGGAAATTAGGAGCAGCTCAGTGCCTCTGAAAACTGACGTGTGTTATGTACGTAACACTGAGCACGGAGGAACTTCCTGCACACTGATGCTGAGAATCAGTCTCAGCAGGTACCATAACTTGCATAAGCTGGTGGGGAAAAGTGCATTTTCAGCCAAGCATACTAATATAGCCCTTCCACTTTCACTAAAAGAGACAAATAGGGGATACATTAAGGGTAAATATCAAAGAAGATTGAGTTTCAGGGGGTTTTTTTGTTTGTTTCTTTGTTTGTTTTGTTTGGCTTTTTTTTTTTTTTTCAATTGAAAGGTTCTCAGAGCCTAGATCACTTGTTTACCCAAAGGGGAAAAAAAAAAAGATGGACTTGCCCACTTTCTAGTTCAATGATGCATATTTCTTTATATCTGTGCTTACAAGCTTTACTTTTTCAATAATATCGACAGGGAAGGGGATCTGTAGGGGAGAAAAGAGAAAATTCATTTCTTCCTCCTCTCTCTAACATCGTCTGCTTCTGCATGGAGCTACAAGGAAATGATACATGCATTCACACCTGTCCGTGGACTGTGACTTTGCCTGGTTCACACGTCCCGGTGATGCTGGGAGCTTCCCCGTGGGCTGGGCCCTTCCCCTCCGGCAGAGGAGGGCCTTCGGTGCAATTAGCATTGAGGGTGGTGTCAGTTCACTGGGGAGCTCACTCCCTTCCTCAGGGAAACAGGAGAGTTGGAGCATCTGCTTTTTTCCCCAGTCCTGAGGGGCTTTATGCAGGATGGGAACTGTCTAGCTTGGGCTGTCTAACTCCCTAGGGAACAGGAGAACCTGAGGTGTGGTGGGTGGTGGCCTTTGGCAGTGCTGTGGAGTGCTGAAATCTTGACAGGATCAGTCCCTCTCACCTGTGTTGTCAGCTGGATGGCCCCAGTGTCCAGTACCAGTGACCAGTGTCCAATACCAGTGACCAGTGTCCAATACCAGTGTAGTCCTGCCCCTGTGTCCAATACCANTTCCCCAGTCCTGAGGGGCTTTATGCAGGATGGGAACTGTCTAGCTTGGGCTGTCTAACTCCCTAGGGAACAGGAGAACCTGAGGTGTGGTGGGTGGTGGCCTTTGGCAGTGCTGTGGAGTGCTGAAATCTTGACAGGATCAGTCCCTCTCACCTGTGTTGTCAGCTGGATGGCCCCAGTGTCCAGTACCAGTGACCAGTGTCCAATACCAGTGACCAGTGTCCAGTACCAGTGACCAGTGTCCAATACTGGTGTAGTCCTGCCCCTGTGTCCAGTACCAATGACGAGCATCTCAAAAGCAATCCAGCAATTTACCCCTCACATTTGGACCAAGACACAAAGATGAGAAAGTCAGAAGGGAAAGATATTTTGGAGAGGACAATTGCTGACTACAGTAGGAAACAGTCTCTGCTCGAACAATAAAGAGAAACAGGTCTCCTGAGGAAATGGTCAGCAGAGGAAAACGCAGGAGAATAGGTGGGAGATTTTGTCTGTGAGGGTGCACAGAGCAGGGTGAAGAAAATAGTGCCTTCCCTCTCATGTTCCTCATTCTCTGCTTTCCTGCTCCAGTTGGGTTTCTGTGTTAAAAGTACTCCAGAGAACACAACAGAGGGAGTCCAGGTGAACTCCAGTTATGTCTGAATGGCCAAGCAGGTGAAATTAGACCATCACTGCCAGCAACTCAGTGATGCACCTTTTTGCATTCCCATTCTGCAGCAGGACAAAAGTCTCAGCCTCTGACCCTAATCCCTCAAAAAAGCCCACACTAAAATGCCACCACCACCAATTATACTGAGTTTACCAAAAAGAGCATTTCTCAACAATGACAATGATGAAAGCACTATCTTACCCCACTAGAGAGCAGCTGCTATAATTTTTCAGTGTTGTGTTTTTGCCATATAGAAGGTGACTGTAGGTGATCCAGCTCAGCACTGGGCTGGAATGAGATGCACAGTGTGCTCCAGGAGATGTGGCATGGGACAGGGAGCCAAGAGCTCCTTAGGTGCAGCTCACTTCCTGATGGAAACTTCTGTGATATTGGTCAAGACATTTTAAGTATTCCTGGCCTCTCATTTTCTAAAGGAGACTAAAGACTACCATTTCACGGGGATATTATGAGGATTTACCTTAAAATGTACTTCTGAAGTATTTATAATGGTTAATCAGCTTTTCCATTATGGAGTACTTATGTTATTTGGCTGGCTTCAGCCACACGAATTCACACAAATGCTATACATAGAATACTTTGGTGGAATATTGTGTTTGGCTCATCTGAGTCACGGTTTCCATTCAAAAAGAACTGATTGTTTTAATCTAAATTATTTTCATGAAGAACCTCGTAATAAGTGCTTTGGGAAGAACTCAGAGATGGAGTGTGATAAAATCATTACCATAAAATATCTCATCAGAGTCAAAGGCAGATATGACTGCTGCCTACCAGTGAGCTGCAGAATGGAAGAATGGGGGCATTTGTGGTATAGCACAGGAAAAGGAAAAGCACTGTTCTAGCAGAGGGAGGACAATGCAGATCACTTCATGTTATGCCAGCAGCTGGCCCTGAATAAGTTTAAGATGGAAATTTTGAAAAAAACCAGAAGGTCCAAACCATCAGAAGTGACTTCTGGAACAACCTTTCAATTGCAGGAGCTGTGGGGAAGCTGGAACTTTGTTCAAGATGGGGATACAGTCACATTTATAAAGTCCTCTGTTGGCTGGTTTGCTTTCCAGTTCCTACTTTCTGCAGTTCCACCTGTTATCTTAGGTCTTGGCTTCAATTCTATCTATCATTAAAGTTCCAGTGAAGGTGGACAGAGCATATCCCATTTTTTATGTTAGTAGAAAACCCATGGCTATTTTAAGAGAGATTTATTCACTGTCTGCTAAGAAGATGGAACATGTAATTCTCCATAAACTAATCTATCTGTTATTTAAAATCACTTACTGGCTTAATGCTCATAGACAAGATTTATAAAGTATTCTGGTATCTTTATTCTAATCAAATCACTTTAATCAAGATAAAAAATACCCGCAAAAGCTTAAAACATGTGATGATTTTCTTTAAAAAAAATACAGTCAATGAAAAGCTGATACTGAGTTTTGTATGTACAGTGTGAAGTTTTTATTAAGTCATCTGCCTTTAATTAAACATAACATTTTTTGTTATCCTCATGCTATTCTAGGATAGGATGTTTTTGTCATTTTATGGTTTTATTGGTCTATGGAATAGTCCAAACAATTTGAAAATGTGGTTAGATTAGTTTTCCCTTGGGTTTGACCTCAGTAAACTTATCTTGTGGTCCAACTAGATTTCTCTTTACTATATTCATTACCTCAAGACAGTTGTTGTGTGCTGAATTAATACAATGTGAAAAAAGGGAGGGGGTGGGGGGGAACTGGGTGTTTTCTGTTCTGTGGGGGTTTTTCCCCTACCCCTGAGAGCAGCTTTGAGTCATTCCTCCAAGAGATCCTACTCCCCGCTGCTAAAGAGGGCTGTTGTTGTGTGGAACAGGAGGGTGGGGGAGAGGCGACTTGAGTCATCTCGGCTGGTTTGTCCTGGCATACGTTTCCTGCCCATAAATTGGGATTGGCAGGGCTTGTCAGTGGCAGGCAGCCTGGCCGTTGTTCCGGCTGTGCCTTGGACGGCGTTTGCTGCACCCGTGTGATGTTCGCGGCCACACGTGTTTCTCCAGGGCAGGAAAACGGGGACGCAGCGTGGCTTGGTGGCATCTCAGGCAGGCGCTCGGAGGTGTTGGCCTGTGTTCCGTCCGGGTTTGTGGGCAGGTGAGGTTTTCAGCATTGCTTCTGAGTGAGCCTGTTTTTATACACTATTCGCCTCTTCTCGCAGCAATCCCTCACAATTAAAACGTAAAGCGTTAATTAGCACAGGCGCGTTTTTCTTGCGGGAGCCTTTTCTGGCACGGGGGGCTGTTAATTGCTAATCGCTCAATAATGCCTTTCAGTAATTCCGGGGGGTTTTTTGACTCGTGTCATCCGCAGCGCGCAGAAGTTTTTCAGAGCAGTGCCGGCACATCGCTCACCAGTAGCCTTTGCTTTGCGAGCCGCTTCCAGCTTATATGTAAAAATACATCTGNGGGCCCCCGGGAGCCGCCTGTCAGCGGGAAGCGCCGCCGGGCTCGGGTGAGTGCGGAGCGCAGCCCGCGGGAGCGCCCGGCCCGCGGAGCCGCGCCGTGCCCCGTGCGCGGCGAGGGGGAAGGAAGGAAGGGGCGCACCTGTGGGGCGCGGGGGGGAGCGCCGCGGGTGCTGCCGGNTGAGGCGGGAGGTGCCGGTTTGCGCCTCTGCCCCCGGCGGGGGGAAGCCAGCGAGGCCATGGCCGCGGTGGCTGTGTAAACCCCAGCTCGGGGGCGAGGATTAGCGTAATGTGCGCCAGACATTCCTCCCGCGGAGATGCTGGCCGGTGCTGAATGCGGCCGTGTCTGTGTGAGGCGAGGGAGTTTCCTGCTTTAAATCACCGAGCAGGCTCCGGCTGGGCGTTCCCGCTCCCGCTCGCTGCCCTTTTTTCCTTCCCCCTCAATGAGTGTCCTTTGTGTAACCCCGCTAATTCAGAAAATTCTCCGCCGTAATT
>VYXC01009415.1:0-123828 GCA_013397175.1 Platysteira castanea | reverse complement strand
GGCGAAAGGAGGGTCCCGGGGGTGCGGGGTCCCGCCGAAGGGGGAGGCGGGGGCTGCAGGCGCTGGAAGTTTGCTTTGCCATTGTTTTTCGTGTGTGGAAACTGAAGTGACTTTAAATCACAAGCTAAGCGAGATCGCTTGCGTTCTGCGTGTTAAAACTAGATATAACTTCCCACGTGCCTGTTACTTAATATCCTCTCAGTGTTTAGAAAAAAAAAAAAAAAGAAATGTACTTCAGAGACACAACTCTCTTCAAGGCAGAAATATAGTGATATATTAATATTATAAATATTCAGAATGTTGGGTTTTACAGGACTTCTGAATATAGAGTGATCCTAGAAACCATGTTACCGTATGAGTGCATATAAAAACGTTTCTTTGAATTATATTTAAATACGGTACATTAATAGCTACATTGAAACCTGCCTGCAAGTCAGATGGGAAACAGTAGTGCCCGTAATACATTGTAGATCTTGCGTGCTGGTGAATAAGTAAAGAATGGGTATATTATGTGGAAGTCGTAACCTGTGTTTCAAATCTGCTGTTAAACTTTGTGAGCTTTATTTTTACTTTCTTTTTGAGCTGTAAGTTATTCAACATGCATTTGGAAAGGTCTTTGGTTACAGGTTAAAAGGTGTCATGCAGAGTATGGTCTCCTCTGTTGGTTCTGAAGCATAAAATGGTGTTTCTTTTTTAAAAAAAATCTCTTACTTTCATCTGTCTCAGATCCTCATGTGGAGATTTTTCCAAAAAGGGAAAAAAGAAGCTAGCTAGTGTTGAGATTACGTTTCTGGTATGAAGCTTGTCTTAATTGTTCAAAGGCCTTTCTCTCTTTCCTAATACAATTTTCGGAAGCTCTTTGAACAATGCTGTGTATAAAAATAGAGCTCAAGGTTGTTGTGTAGCTAAATTTATTGCAAAAACGAGTAGGAAATGTCTAATAAGAGAAGCAATAAAAAGAATAGATGTTGAGATAAGCGTATCTTCCAGAGGCACTCTGGCTTCACAAATCGGGAAGAGCGTAATCCAACTTCTGCTGTCGGAGTCTCCTCCTCAGCTCAGGTGTGGCTGGGCACCATCTGAGGGTAATGTTCTGTTTTCAGGCTTGAGCACATGGCTCTGAGGTTCTGTGATTGTGGTGGGGCTGGGGAGCAGCTCCCTGCAGCTGGGTACGTTTTTACTTATAGATTTACCAATTAAAATTCCAGAGGAAGAATTCATAAGGTTAGCATTCTTCCCAGAGGTCCCCTTGCTCCCTTCCCCCCACTCTCCCAAAAATAAAGAGCACATACTACTCTGTTTAAGTAGTCAGTGCTCGAAAAAAATTTAACTGTAGTCGATTTGTTGTCTATTATTAACATGATCAGTCCCCTCCCACTGGGTTTCACTCACCTGTTTTGAAATACTTGTATGAGGTGAGGGCTGACTGATTTAAGCATAAGCTGAAATTTCGAGAATTAGACAAACATGTTCCAGTCAAATTCTGTTTAGATCATGTCTATTACTTGTATTTTGGTTTGTGTCATACTGTTGAGTGTTCCAGTTTATTCATTAAAAAAACCCTTATGTTTTGTAGTATATGATCTCATGCAAAACCATATTTTACCCTCATTCTGTTAGTAAGTTTTTGCTGTCTGATTTTTGTGAGCATATGTAATGAAAATATTTGTTTTAAAAAACAAAATACCTGGAACTACAAAATGCTTTGGGGAATCTGAAATTTTAACTATAACAAGTAAATTTTGTTATGTGTCATAATAACAGTTTTTACTAATTATTGCAAGTGGTGTTGCCTGATGGATATAGAGAAGGGCAAGCATGAGGAACATGAGAAATGCATTAAATTAGCTTTTTGTCGGGGGGACACTATTGTAGTTCTGTGTCAGCTGGCAGCTTAGATGCTGAAAGGGTTATGTGGCTGGTTCACCTCTGTCCCCGATTTATTCAGTTGTTTGGTAGCACTTCAGCAGCGTGTGGGTTCTGTAAAATATTTTGATTGTGTGGATAGCAAGACACGTGTGTGGTAGAGCAGCACTGCATGGTGACACCCAGAATTGTCAGATAGCAGCAAGTTCCAGACTCGTTAATTTGGATGTTCTTAGACCATGTGCTGGTGCACGTCACATTCCTCTCCTCTCTCACACATAACACGTGCTGACCTTCTGGATATCGATAACTTTTTGCGACTAAACGGGTTCTTTGAGTGAGAAATTGTTATAATAGCTACAGTGAACTATGGAAATTTCAAATGCATGGTGTGTACCCCCCTCACCCTGGAGCATCTTGAACTGGTTGGATTCCACAGGTCATTTCAGTGTCTGAACAGCACTCAAGCACCCTCCCAAGTGTGGCAGTGAGGGATTGCTTTTGGTAGTACCATGGTTCCCCACCTCTTAGACATTACTCTTTCCCCTGCCCAGGAACTGGGGTCTGGGTTAGCTCTTAGACTTCTAGTTAGCCGTAACTTAGGGAAAGATTTTAATAGGCAGGGATGCTTATTTCCCGTCCCTGAAGATATATTGCATTTATTACATGGCAAAGGAAGGAGTTGCCCTTTAGATTACTTTTCTTCACTGCAGTTCTCTGAGCATATTTTTCCCCTTTATATTCTAGTTCTGTTGAGGTCTGAAAACTGGTATCTTTACACGGAATCTGTTCTCTTCAAATGCAGAAACACTTTGTTCATCCATCTGTAATTTTAGTACTGTAGATAGTTCTTCTGCCCCATTCTTGTTAGAAATGCAGTGTAACATGATTGAAGCACTTTTCTTTGGGGGTTATCATGTTTGATTTGTTCTTACAAATTACTTGACATAGCTGAAAAGTTGAGCTGGTGTTACTTGTTTGCTCGGGATTTGTGAGAAAGATGAAATATCTTTTAAAATACGTGTGTAAGAGATGTAGCAATTTTATAGGCTTGTGATAGGCTGTTAATATTTCTTTAAATGTCTTGTTGAAAATCCTCAGCACCAAAAAAAAAATTAGTTAAACGTAAGCTGCTGCATGGACAGACTGAGGTGGAGTGCGTATCTAAATCCTCCTGTCTCCCACATATGATAAATGTGATTTATCATTGGCTTCAGTTCATAATGCCAGAACATCATCAACTCATTTCTGTAAAGATCTTGTATTGCTCATAAAGGCTGATGAGCAGTAGAGATTTAAATAAGTGATTTACTGGTACAAATAGCAGTATCTTAAAAGTTCAACAGTCCCAGGACAGAAAATCTGCTTTTATGGTTCAGCTGTAAAGTTTAAGAATGAATTGACTCAAGCAACCTTACAGACTTGCTGGATGGCTTTGAAGTTGATGATGGAGTGATGACCCACAAATTGTTCTTTCATTTTCACACCTTCCGTCTGGCACATAGGAGATTCTCTGGACCATCGTGGTGCCCAAATGGTTCGGCTGACAGTTTTTAAGCAGATCCTGGTGGCTGTGTTTCTGACCTGTTCTCAGCGATAACTGACACGGGCCTATTGTGCAATTCCCGGCAGAAAAGCTTGCCTTGTCTAGGCTTGCCTAACAATACAGATGCTGCTGAATCTGACTATTCCTGGCGATAAATTTGAACTGAAACTATTTGTCCAAGAAGAACAGTTTAAACCTCCTTTTCAAATTTGCATACTGTTATATCCCCACAGTGTCTCAAAAGTCGGATCATCGTGTTGCCTAAACAGATTTGGAAAGGTGGGGACTGGGTGTGGCTCACAGGAGAACATGTTCTGTAATCTCCTAGAAATTATTCTTTTTTTGAGCCTGATTTCTTTAGAAAGATGAAAAATTTAATCTTTGACTGTAATATACAACAGCCAGATATGCTGTTGTAAGCATCCAACTTTAGGGAAGAAGCTGAAGCTGTTCTTTTAAAAAAATATACTGTATTGGCACAGTTCATACTATGTATTATAAGATGAGGTATTGAACCAGGGAAACTAATGATCTGGCAGAATTATTGCCTAGAAACACTGAGCAAGCAACATGTTTCTCGAATGGAAGTACTCACTGACTTTTTGTATAGCCATGTTCAGATTCTTCTCTACTTCTAAAATGTGCTTTATTTCTCTGTGAGAGCACAAGTGAACATTAGAACATATCAACCATCAAGAAATAAGTTTTCTAGGCCAAGCTCTTACTAGTGGTTGCATCCATGTTGAAAATTTCTGGCTGTCTCCAAAGATTTTTGTAGATGAGGGAGAACAAAACCCCCTTCATTTTGAGTGTGTGAACGCGTACTCGTGTTACAGCAATACATGCTTGCTTTTAGTGTTAGGCAGTGATGCAACCCTCCCTGTGAATCTGCAGACTGGAGTTACTCTCTGCACAATGAGATACCAAAGTCAACCTCCTGAAAAAGATTGTTGGCCTTCTAATGGTCATTCTACACTCCAGCTTTACAATAATGATGCCTAATACATGGGCGAGTACCTTTCTACAGAATTTTGGGTTCCTTTCTGCACGTCACTTTGCGCTCTTGAGAAGTTATGCTCTGTAGTTATTATGTGATGAGATTTGTCTGTTTCATAATCGTCTTGAACCAGATGTTTCACTTTTCTTCACCATCAGAAATATCTCCTGTAAATAGATGCTTAGTGCTGTACAGTTTTGTAGCTGTCTTGGTCATGGTGAAACTGCGTGTTTATAAATCAGTGTTCATTTTAAGAGCAACATCTGGTCTAAATTTTGTAGCCAGCTGTTCACACCTTAAGGAAAACATCACAGGTCTGGATGGCTTGTGAATAATTAAATATTTGTATTTTACTAATCTTTTGCTGCTCTTGTCTAACAAGTGTGGGATTGGGCAATATACATGAAACTATTTCTATTCTCTACCTTTATTGCAAATACTTGGAGTAGTTGCTCATTTGAAAGGCCCATTTTGCTTTGTCCTTTTATATTATTGGAGGAGCACAGATATTAAAACCCTGAATAACAATATTTAAAAGAACAGACCTTTATAATGCTTATACCCAATGCTAAACTTCAGGCTTAGTTAAAAAGTACGGTATTGTGATAAGGAAGGTTCAGCATTTGGAGGTGTGCTTTACTGAATGGGATTTGAATGCTTTGAATGGGAGATGGTCATGTGATTGTGATCATGTGATATCATTCTTGGGTTTGTATAGAAACTGGAGGTATTTGCCAGTATATACCTGCAGATATGAAGGGGAAGTTTGTGTGCTAGCAAGTTGGCAAAAAAAGGATGAAAAACTTGGGAATGTGAGGAGACGAGATAATTGACCATCCTGATTGTAGATGCCTCCTGAAACAGAAATTAAAAGAATTGAAAATTTGATGGGTTTTGAACTATTTCTGTAATTCATCTAACACGTAGGAAGAGTAAACTTTCAGGCAATGCTTGCAAGTTGTGTCCAAATTCATTAATTCATAATTCATAAGATGACAGCCTTTGAATGGAGGAGATCCTCACGTAGCATCAGCAAATATTAAACTCCTCAGACCTATGGCTTTGGTTAAGCTTCTAGATGAATTAATGAATATGTAAGTATTCATCATTAATGACTATGTCTGTTGTATCACTAATCACTTATCAGTGCAGAAGTCTTTTTAAATCAGTTTAACATGTCTCTTGTAAAGCTTGAGCGTATTTAGGTGCCTGATAAAGCACTGATTTCTCAACAAGTAAATGAGGGTAAAAGTGTTGTGCTGGATATGTTTTATGTGTGCTAGCAGTAATCAATTTGCACTGTGCTTACAAATAGACTTCTTTTTGAGAGCCTGCTCTTGACATAGTCCCTAGTGAATGAAAAAAAAATTAGATTATCATCAGTAATTAGTGCTTCCAATTTACCTCTTAACAGCAAAACCAGCCTCCAGGGTGCCAGCTCCCTAAGCAGGCAGGTATTTTGCCCTGTGCAGTGGCACAGGGATGAAGTGCCTGGGTTTGGTGGGCAGCAGCTGAAGCGGGCACGCTGCGCCAGGGGCTGGGCTGGAGCCCTGGCCGGGAGAGCTCTGCGCCTCCTCCGAAATTCCTCAGGGGAGGAAGGAGTGGACGGGAGGCCTCCCTCCCCACAAGCAGCTGTGGAATGAGGATGAAATCCAATGTTTATTCTTTCTCCCGGAAACTATAGGAAATGTAGCACTCATGTACATTGCATAATAGTGTTTGCAGTTGTGATAGGGAAAGCCTGAGCAGGGCGCAAGGAGAGCGAGGTGTTAGAAACTCTGGTGTTCTCAGAGAGGAACAACCACGGCATGGGTTGTGAAGGTGTTAAGCTGCTTTATCAGGGAACTGATCCTTGCTTAAGAGATTCTGAGCATCCTTAGAAGATTTTCAACCTTCCTTTAGTAGGTGCCAGCTGAACCGAGCTGCAGTGCAGCGTCCTTAACTCTGGGGAGCATCTGTTGGTGCAAGCAGACCAGGAGGATGTGCCTTGTGGCTGGGGAGAGGAACTGGAAGTTGAGTGGCTGCTTTGTTTCCACTCTGCTGCCTAGCCCAGACAATCTTTTGGTGGAAGCTGTCTGTGATTTATGTGTCTGGTAAAGGAGTTGCTCACTTGAGTGCTGTAGTGGTCCAGTCCCCTCCACTGTTGTCAGCTACAGGAGTCTGGCTCTCCTCTGTGATGCTCAGATGGCTGAGAAGTTGAAATGACTGATGATACCCAGCCTTCACATACAGGACGTGAAAATGCTGCCCTTTGCCAGACAGGTGTAGTGTGAGCTTGTCTCTCACTAGTGGCACCACTTTTCCTGGGAGATCACCTGCCTGTCTGGAACTGCTCAGAAACTGTTGGCTGAGCAGTATCAGGCAGGTCTCACTAAAGCTTTCTTTAGTACAGCAGCTGGAGAAGGCAAAAATCTCCTGTCACATTCAGAAAAATCAAAGTGCTTTCTTCCCAGCTGGCTTATGGCTGTAGGAAGAATGAACCTCCAAAGACTCTGAAATCCATATAGTGAAAGTGTGCTGATGTCAGGGTGATGCTCCAGGTTGCAACTGCCTTGCTGATTTTGTTCAGCTGTTTCCAGTAGGCTGAATGATGGGGAGGAATGGCTGCTTCCTGAGTGTGAAAGGGGATGTCTCCCCCTGGGTATGTCAGTAATAGCAGCAAGGTAGGAGAAACCTTTGTGTAAGAGAAACCTGAAATATACCACTTGCTTTTTACACCACAAAAGAAAGCTCTTACGGCTGTTATCCTATCCAGGTGTCTCTTTCTTGGCAGTGATGTGTTTTAGTAGCACTATTATATAACAAAAATTCCCCTGAAAACATGTGTGGATCATACTCTAGAAAATGAGTACAGAAGGTGGCAATATATTTGAATTAGAAGTCTCTAATTACCTCTTAAGCATGAACTACCATGGCATGCCTTGCTCTCCTGTTAGGCACAGGATTCATCTGCTTGTGCTGATCTGGTAGGGAGAGGGGAGGGGAGGGGAAAAGCTATATTGGCAAGCTGAATGCTGTATTTCCCCCAGGATTTTCTGCCCAAAGAGTTGCATGCTGTAGCCAGAATGCCCCTCAGTAATATGTAACTTCAGAGATTGACTTGTTTGGTTTGAGCACTTCCACAATGCTTTTGATGCCTGATAAATTCGCCTACTGGAACTTTCTTATTTCTTGGCTGAGGTTAAAAGCAATGCTGTGGTGGAGGAGCAGTATGCAATTCAATACCACAGAAGTACAGATCAATTAAAAGGTGCCCAGATATGGGCAAGGAAGCTAAGTCAAATATTCATTTAGGGGAGGGAGAGGAAAAACCCCAAACAAACCTCTTGTATGTTGTAGATAAAATTGCTTCTTTGTGATAGCCTGGAGAGCCAAACCCATGGGGAAAATTATTCCTGGGATGTCATGTAAACCTGCTTTAAAAGGGTTGCATTCAGTGGAGCAGTTAGATATCTGATGGATATCCTGAGCAGCATAGTTCTGTAGTCAGACCAAAGGTGTTTTCTTCCTGGGAATCCAACCTTTACTTTCCCTGATTTATTTGGTGCAGAGTTGCTTCTTTGGCATCTTATGCTTGTAAGTGCAATTTCTATGGAATTTCAGAGATGGGTCTTAAGCTTCTTGGGATGTGCTGATAATCAAAAATTGTTAAAAGAACTTGCTTAGCAGACACCTTGATTTAAAAACAACACACCCACTTCATTGTGATGCTATTCAGGGAAATGATTCAGTGCAGTTTCAGTGGGTTTAAACAATGGCCTAGTGACACACCTATTTTGTAGAAAGCAGAGTTTTAAATGGGATGCCTGTTTTCTGCAAGTCTATACATAGCTAGCAGCTGCAAGGTGATACTTAGTAGTACATATGTCCTGTACAGAGCTTCCCTCACTGCATTCTATTTTCCCATGCACTGAAGACTGCTGAGTGAATTGGAAATATTGGAATGATTTGTTGGATCCTTCAAGTTTCACTTTCAGAACTGTTTTATCTTGCAGTAAAACATATCTGGGGCTGAGTTGATTCACACACAGTATCTACAGCCAAGTCCATTTTCAAAGGTACACTTGGTTTAGGGTTTTTTTTTCTCCCACTCTACACACAGGCTGTAATAACATGACAGCTTATTTATCTTTATCTCTTTGTTCATGGCCAGTTTGAGTTGCAAATAGTAAAATACTGCGGACAGCTCACGGTCTGGAGCTCAGCTTGCAGTCTTTAATTCTGTGCATAAATTTGTGTTTAGAAGCAGAAAGAGTAGAGCTGGGGCTGACAGTGAGTGGCAGGCTGCAGTGATAAAGATGTGTGTGAACACACCTTCGTGCTGAGCACTGATGTGTCAAGGCAGGATCCCAAACTGGAGTCTCTCAAACACAGCGTGAACTTTGCCTGCTTTATCCCTGCCCACGTGCACCTCAGGCACACATCTGAGTGTGACTGTGCAGTGCATGGGTACTGTACAAATGAGTCAGTTCCTGTTCCTTTGGCTGAAGCTTCGTTAGGAGTTCTCAAAAAAGTATTTCAGAATGTGGATGTGGTCAGCACAGTCATTTTCCAGGCATCTTAAAGGAAACCCACATCAACTGTGAAAGTGACCTTTGAACTGCTCTGTCCTGCCACTGTCAGAACTCACGCAGTGCTGGATGGGAAGGCTGGTTTTCTCCAATCTACGTCTTCCCCCACAATTTTCACTTCTTGCCCTTTAGGTTAAGTGCCTGGTTATTCTTCAGGAGAATTTCCAATAGCGTGTCTGTCGATGACTGGTCACTGGTGGTACATGAGCTACACACATAGTTAGAAACTGCTTCTGACAAGCTTTGGGTCATATTTAGTTCTTCACTGCGTTTTAGTATTGGAAGCAGTTAAACCCATTAGAACCTGTAGTGTTTTTTCCTACTTCTTAAGGCAGAATGTGGTAAAAACCACTTGTACTGCATCTCCTGGGGTTTAATATATAGCTTCAGCTAAGTAAGTTCTCTTGAAGGCATCAATTATTAAGAGTCTCTTTTTTGAGATGTTAGAGGGATTACTTTCACTGAAAATGTCTGCCTTGTACTATGAATCTCTGTATATTTAGAATGACTTACTTTTAAACAACTTGACCAGAGTCCTCCTGCCTTACACCATGGAAATATTTTTTTGTACATATAATACGTGTGATTATACGCACCAGGATCTAGGCTCTGAATGGCACTATCTCCAAAATTACTGTTTTAATGTACTTCCTTTACTTTACTGATATGTGCAGCTCTGCCATCTAATTGTCATCTCGTGATGGTGTTTGTGTTCTTGCAGTGCACTGGATTTCCCAGCTATCCAGTGATGCTGTGCGAGGCATTCTGCCAACAAAAGGGAGATGTTTCCCCTGGGAGCCTTTAGAAGGCTGCTGCAGTGGGATGGAGAAGCAAGTCTCCAAATGGGAACATACACTTCATTTAGAAGAAAATGCTGCTACCAGATGATGGGAAAGTGCTTTGAACTTGTGTTGGAACACAGAATTCTCAGGTCTCTTATCTGTCAGTCTGTGCATTATTTACAGTGCTGACTGTGCTGTATAGGTAGCAAACAATTAGAGGGGGAAAGCTGTATTATCCATAACTCTAAAGCTTGTAAATGAGTGACTCTGCTTTATTAGTAAAGCATTGAGCCTTCCTTACAACATTTGATGGGGAAAAGGAATTGTTTCTTGGATTACTTCTCGTGTTCACAGCAGTAGTTGTGACTCTCTTATGGGCAGAGAGAGAAAAAGAAGACTTACTCTGAGCTGATTGTGCCATTAGCAGATAGAATGGAGAGTCAAGAGTGCCTGTCATCCTTGCTGCATAGCAGAAGTGTTCATGCACATGTTTTTGTTTGGGTGTCCCCACTCATCTTAAGAAAAGAGTGAGGATGAATGAGATTGGCTTTTTGATAGTAGTTCCTGTGTTACTGCTGTGCATTACAAGCTATCAAGGCTTGTAATTTTCTACTTAAAGGCTTAACTAGACTTTAGGAAATGATTTTTCAGTATAAATCTACCTGATGTTTTTAAAATGTTTTGATAATATTTAGAATTAAACTGCTGTTATGCTACAAAGGCAATATTTCCTTCATCTGATATTAAGAATAAAAGTATGCAGTGTGAGATCTGAATTTAATATGGCCAGATTGAAGTTCTCTTAAATTTAAGTTTTCTTAATGTCATCTTGACCTGTAATAGGAATCTAGTTCTAAAGGCTTTGCTTCACAGGTTAAATTTAATTGCAGCAATGGATCTGACACATTCCTGACTGTTGTACAGTATTTTGCAGTGAATGTTACTTTCCTTGTCCAAATGCATTTAGATAATCTACTATGCATGAACTACATGTTCATGTTCTATATTCTATGAATATAGAACTCTCTGCCACTTGTCTTCTGTGCTTATTGCAGAGATTGCTACTGACGTTTTTCTTTTTAGACCAACAAAACATGTCCTGACACACTTATGTCAGTGTGTCTTGCAGCTGTGGAGAGATGGAGACCACCTCACTTGTGAAACAAATCTCTTTTCTGCAGTGCAATCTTCATTCACAATCCTGCTGCACATGTGCAGTGGTGGGTCCGTATCCGCTGCTCCCTGATTCATACTTAAGTTGGCTTTGAGTTTTGCCCTTTTGAAATGCTTGTAGTGTTCTGATATACCATAAGTTTTTGAGTCACTTGATCATCCTCACTGTCCTGGTCTTTAACATCCTACCTTTAGTCTGCTGTCATCTCTTCATGCTGCATCTCTGATTATGAAAAAGCCCTTTTGGGCAGAAAGCTGTTGAATTGAAGTAGGCCTGATTCAAAAATGCTCTCTTGTTTTTTCTAGTGTACCGTGGCTAATTCAGTACTTGAACACCTTAAAATTACATGGAATAAAAAAAGCAAGCTATCCCACAGAACCCTTAAAACTTCTTAGAGGAATAAGCAGGACTTTCTCCTCCTCTGCAGTGGTGTTTCTAGGAGTAGGAATAGATAATACTTGCATTTAGAATAGCTGTCCTGTTAAGCAGCTGAATTTAGCATTGACTAATGAGTGGGCATTGCAGTAAATCGGAACTGGATGGAATAGGGCAGGTATAGCCTGGGTTTCTATACTGCAGCCTGTAGTCACAGTCTGCTTTGGGTTGGTGTTTTAAGTATGTGTTGGGACCCAGGAATAATGGCTTTTCAGTGGCCTTCTCCACTTGGAACCTGTAGTCACACACTCTTGAAGCAATGCTTACTCAGACCACATCAGGAATGTCACGAGAAGCTCCGGTTAAATCTGCTGTTGTAACACAGTGTTCATAACCCTCCAAGAGACCTTCTCAGATTGCAGAATGAGTTTAATCACTGTCCACCACTACACGCTGTAGTAGTGGGGTGTTAATCTCAAAGCTTTGGTAGCAGATACTGTTTAATATCCAGCTCAAAACTGAGACCAACTTGTGATTGCTGTGGTCTGTTGTTTTGTCATACCCTGAACCTATTAGCAATCTATACAAGATTAAATACTATTGATATTCCATACTATCCTGCATTCAGTGTCAAGAGGCCTTGTTCAGACCCACTGGTATGCTTGTCCTTATTCTTTTTCTCAGTATTGTGAATTCCTGTCCCCATAGTCACTGCCTGCCCTGAATAAATTTGCCTTCTTCATTTTAAGGTCACCTTAGTGAAGGACAATATTTCTTCCTGTTTGTCCTGGATATATTTCTGAATTTTTGAGTATTCCTGAGATTCTTGAGGTATCCCAGTTAATTGGATACTTGAGTGAGTTACTTTTCTGTTCTTTCCAGTCACATCTTACACAATAGTCCTGGGCTAATTTTTGCCTTTTTCTTGTAGAGGGTCTAAAAACAGTTCATGTTATGGAAAAACTAAAAGATAGTCTTGGCAAGATTCTGAGTGGGTAAAACAGCCTGGAGATTGTATCTACCATGAGAGAAGATGCTTCTCCAGCTGGTGCCTCCTCTATTCTGTTTTGTGGGAGTTATACCACTTGCACAAAATATTTCTGTAAGTTCAGTCTTCTCTTCCAGGTTCTGTATTTCCCCTTTTGAAAAGAGGGATAAAGTCAAAGTTAAATTTTAATATCATAGAGTGTTCACATCCATTTTTTGACCTACTAAGGTTGTGGGTTTGTGGTTTTTCTTCAGGATCCCAGACTTTTGTGCCTTTTTGGCATAGTTAGTGTGAAGTTTTCTAGATTAGCACTCGCTGTGTACAAACTGCTTTTGTGCTGATGGATGCAGCCCCATGTTTTGGCTCCCTCCTAATTATCTGTATGATGTCAAGCATGAGAGGGCAGCCTGGCTTTGACTTACACGTGTCACTCAAATGTTAATGGCCTTATTACACAGCTCAGCTGGTGGCCCATGTAGTACAGCCCCAGATCCAAACAGGTCTTTCTGCTGAAATGGTTGAAGAAGGTAAAGCACTACTGAAAGCCATCTATGTCCCCTGCCAAGGCACGTGTTTGTCCCTGATTACCTGATTATTCCAATGAAGTGCATGTCTGTGTCTGTATTTCTGTGGAAGGAGCAGGGGATCTCACTCAAATAGTTGTCCCAGTAAAACACAGTCTTCTTGTTCCCCTAGGGACCTTCAGTTCTGTGTACTTTAAAACTCCTCTGCTGGTCAACTTGTAAAGCTAGAACCGTGTGACTTCTTCCACAACGTTCCTGGGAGTACCAATTTGGAATAAGAATATTACTAACTTTAAAAGCATTGATGCCACTGTCCCTTAAACATCACTATTCCTGCTTTCTCCTAAGTTAAATACAGAATATTGCATACCTGGAGCTGCATGAATTGGTGTTTATAACCTGCGTGTGACTGACTGGTGTCTATTACTTTATGCAGATTTAATACCAGTAAATATTACCCTGGGTTCTGTAGAATAGATGCCTATTTTAGGAAGCTTCTTAGTGCATTGTACCTGTTGCTCTTCTGCTAAACATATTTCTCTTCACCATTTATGGTCTAAAGGAAGCAAAGTCATGTGAGCTGTGGGATAAACACACACATTTAGGTCTCTGTGGCACAGTAGCATGCTGTTGTCATGTGATAATCTTCAGGCAAGATAAAATGTGCCCTTGGCTTTCAGATATCTCTTGCAAAGATTCCTTAACACTTGAAGAATTGCGAACCTTATTTTTGGTCATTGAAAGGTGCTTCATCTTCTAAGTAATTTGCAGAACGCTTACCTAGAACACCAGTTCTGGTTTAATTTCGAATTTTCTGAAGACCTTAACTGCATCTGCATTGTAATCTGGGCATTATGTTCAGATCTCCAGGCTTCTGAGGCCTTTAATGCCCCCTGATGGTTTTTTTGACGTCCACCTTAGGAGTATTCACGTGTTTTTGTTGAAGTTGTAGATTCTGCATTTTCTTTCACACACTTGTAACTTGCCCCCTTGTGTTTCCAGGGTAAAGGTTGCTGCTGGATAAGATAACAGGTGTGACACCCTGTGTGGACTTGTTCTGTTTGTTGGGATGGTTCTAGCATTTACCGGGGAGGAAGGTGGCTGTCATCTAAACTGCATGTACTGGAGGGATAAAGGGAGTACCTCTGATTCATAAGGCACAGTAATGCCCAAACCACGCCTGTAATCCAGATTGCCAGTCCTGCAGGTTTGCAACTAATTGGTTTAAAACACCTATCTAGGTAGTTATTTTCTTTCCCCAGCTTATCCAGGTCTGCTTGGGGGCCAGAGTTACTTTCCCTACAGCTCAGGAAGGTGATCAGAAACATTTTAAGTTCTCAGCATAAATGTTTTAAGCTTCATATTGCACTTGGCTGGAAGGGGGTGAGGGTGTGTTCACCTCCCTCAGCTGAGTTCACCTCACAGGAAGGCAAGTAGGAGATGGTGGGCAACAGGACAGTAAATGATTTTATATTCACCACCCTCCTGTTGGGTATTGGTGTGATACAGGACCAGGCAGCTGTAACATCAGCTCCATAATTGACTAATCAAGTGCCTTATTTTAGAAAGTTCAAGTAACACAAACGCTATTCTCTGAAGTAAGTACTAACTGCACTTAGAGTAATTACCTTTAAAGTAGGTCCTTGAGAAGGATACAGAAGGATCACGCTGGCAGTGCTGCCAGTTAGACGTAGAAATGGTTGGCACTTGGCTGGTTTCTGGATCAAACTGGTCTCATCCCTGGTATGCTTTCACTTGTTTACTAGGTGCTTGCCATTTCATGCTGGTGTTTTCTTTCCCTGATATTTTCTGCGCATAAGTATCCAGCATGAATAAATAACAGTGTTACTAAAGATGAGGGCCCCTGCTTTCCACACAGACTGGGCACTATAGAGGCTGGAACTGCGTGGTAGCTTGAATTGAATTGCATGGTAAGGGCATAGCAGGGCTTTCAGAGCCCAGCCATCAAAGATTATGTGCTGTAGGGGTATTGAGAGAGACTTGTTTGAGTAATTTCACCCAGCATTGGAATTTATTAGTATTTAGTCTTAACTTCAGCTGAATCATATCCGCACTAAAATACAATATTTTGTGATTACCCATTTAGTTTCTACTCATGTTTCAGCTGCATTGCTAGTCAAATTGTTGATACTTGGCATGCTGGGGGTGTGCTGTTGCAAGGGGCACACATGCCATTTAGAAAAAGAGAATTAAGCTAGCTAAGAAACTGATAAAATAATTCTTTGACAGCTGTTGAATCCTTAGCATCTCTACTACAACAATATTGATATGCTGTGAGCACCAGCTCTTTGCTCCTTGAGTGGCTGGGTGGGTCTGCTCTGCACGTGTTCTACACCCTGATGTGTGCCCCAAGTGCTGGTGTGCAGTGAGTCTGGCAAACCTATTGCAGTGGCACAGGGGCTGTGACTGCTGAGGGGAACCCAGGACACACAGGTTGTGAGGGAAAAGTGTTTTTTTCACTTGTTGGGGTGGTTTTTTCACCTCTTCTGTGCTTTGGCAGCCTCTCCTGCACTGTAACTCTGCCTCATGCTTAGAAACATTTGGTTTGTGTCCACGCAAGCAGGTCTGGCTGTGGGTGTTTCTCTAATACCTTTCGTGTGCACAGCGCTACCTTCCATATGTCCTGTAAAAAACTGAGCTGGAATCCTCTGGCAATGTGTTTGTTTAACACCGTGTGCCTAAACAGAAACTTCACTGGCACTGTTTGCTGCCTTTATATAAAATCCTACCTTACTGCTCATAAAATTGTGATTTGATGAATAAGTTAATTCAGTTTCTCACATTCTATTACCATCCAGTGGACAGTTACAATACACTGGGGTATAAGCATGTACTAACAATAGCTGACAACTGAATGTTACTCACTTGCAGAACAGTGTGGTCCTAATGCAGGCATTACAGAAACTTAGTTCATTACTTCCTAGCATACAGAAGCCTCTAGCTGAGGGACCTTAACTCATGCTTATACCCTTCCATGGAAGTATTGTGCCACTCTTCAAAGCTGCAGGCTTCATTATGCCATCAATTTCAGTGAACAGTTTGCTTAACTCCTTATGAAACCTATTTTATTATGCCTTTAAAATGTATGTTGAATTAGTCTACAGTTTGGCTTCGTCATTTTTTTGCATGCTCAAATAAGAATTTACAGCATCCTTAATGGATTTTTGCAGCTAAGCCAGTTTCTTATCTGTTTGTATTAAATCCTTCAAAGACCACGTCTGTGAGGTCAATGCAAAAATAGGTCCTGGTTAAAGGTAACTGTGTTTGCATTTATCAGCAATCACATTTTAAAAACAAGTGAGTTAGTTGGCCTTTGAGAATGCGAGTGGTTTTGCCTTTAGGAAGTTGTTTTAGAAGGCTGTGCCAACTCTATACCGCCCTAGGCTTGCTCATACTAGTGCTCTCTGGCAAAGCAATTTAAGAAATGTCTTGGGCAGGATTTTCATAGATCTATTCAGCCCAATCAGAAGCTTCACTTAATAGAGCAATGTATAAATAGTGCGGAGAGTCAAGTGACCATCAGCTGGTCTGAATGGGTTTGACCACTACAGTCACAGGGTCTGAGGTATGCAGGAGCTGGGATCACTGAAAACATGCTTTGCTGCAGAGATAGCCTGGCTCTGGCGTAATTATATAACTGCGGAGGAATTCATGTGTGTGAGAGTGAGTTTTAATTGGACACCTGTATTTAATGTTGGTTTCACCTTCTGTGTCATTACCGTGGGCTTTTAAAAAAGAAAAGTTACTGCCGTGATTAACTTTCCTATTTCGTTAAGTGGTGTGTGTTGCAGTGCAGAGCTGAACTCCATGGTTATGCGTTTCCTTTATAAACTCAGTGCCTACTCGCTTGAAACAATGCACTGATCTGTTTTACTCAATTCAGAACTTAAGACAGAATGGCTCTTTGCCTAAGTTCATATTAGGTAATTAGAAGTTCTTGGCATGCTTGGTAAATGCTGAAATTCCATTGTGTTGTGCATTAAGCATGGGGAAATATTTCTTAAACTGCAGTGCCAGTGCACTAAATTATGTGTTTTGGCTGTCCCCGGTGATGGCTTTATTAAATCTCAGTGAAACTGTCAGCTCTGGACTTGCAGGGATGCTGGCTTGCTTTTGTTTGGGAATTTATTGAAGCCAACATCCAGGTAATGATTTTTAATTTTTTTTTTTATTAAAAGCATCCAGCTTCCCCGCTTGTAAATGTCACAATATGGATTCTAGTAAACAAACTAGTAAAATGGCACCTATTTCTTTGTGGTCAGTTCACTTGACACCTGTGGCTGTGCTGTCCAGGACAAAAACACTTTACCAACTTCAGTAACTTCATGGGAAGAACTATAGTCCAAACACAAGTCATTGGTATTTCCCTTCTTCCTTTCCCCACCCACCAAAGTATTTGTACTGAATAGTTTTCCCCCCCCCTTTCATTACAGATTTTAATGCTTGTCAGTGCCATCCCTATCCTTAGAATGTACTAGCCCATGATGTGAATCCCACAGCAGAGCTGTTTGATAAGAACCTGTTTGTTGCCTTTCCTATCAATTCTACAGCTTTGGTTTTAAAAGTTATTTGTTTAATTCAAACCAGAAAGAGAATGGTGGCCTATGTATCAGTTATGTGTCTAGTCCTGATTGATGTACTCAAAGATCATTCAGTCATATTAAACACACCTTGATTCAGCAAGGAAAGGTGTGAATCTCTTAGGAGGTGATTCACAAGTTCTCTAGTCACCTGCCTTTGTATTTAATGCACAACACACATCCAGTAGGTTTTTTCTAATTTGAGCATGATATGGTGATGGGCTCAGTTGCATCTTGCCTTTTTTTGGCAATAAACCTTTATATTAGAACAGTTCACCACTGTCAAAAGCTCTGCCTGTTGGTTTTATAGACGACAGATGGTGGCTTTTTTCAGTAACTTGGTATTTCTTTCTTTCATGAGGCAGTGAGACTCCTGTCTGCACAAATATCAAACCCAGGCACTGCTCAGGATTATGGTACAGATCGAGGCTTCAAGTTACATATGTGCAAAGAGCTCCTGCATCTCTGAGGTGTTCACAAACCTCCTCCCTTTCCCTTCCTGCAGGAGCTCTAAATTTGAAGTGACCCAACCATTTGTCATCTGAGGAGCTGGACCTTTTCCTGCTGGACCTTTTCCTTTCCTGGGATAAAGCTGGGTGGAATGCACACCCTTAGAGGTCTGGGAGAACTTCAGAAGTCTGGGGATTCTTATAAAACATGGCTCAACAGCTGCCTCTCAGCATCACCTGCCCTAAAACAGGGAGTGATGTCTGGGTTCAAGGCTCCGCTCATCCCCCTCACCTCACTTTCCCTCTTACCATTGCAAGGGCTCTAGCTAAAACTTAAAAATGAAGGAATAGTTGATAATGTAACAAATCAAAAGTTTTTTCATTAAAATAAAAATTTCTGATTTAAAAGTAACATTTGTATCACCAAAGTCTCATAAAGCTGCTGTCTGAGGCTCTTGGCCTCTCCTTGAAGACACAGTGCCCGAGTTTTCTCTGGCTTGTTCCGGAACCTGCTTGACTGAGGATTGGAGGGGAGATATTTCCTCTGAGTGGCCCCAAGTCCGGAGTGCCTGTGGTGGAAAAGCTCTGTCTCCCTTTGTGGGCTGATCCTTGCCCTCCTGAATGCTGCTAGGCCCTGGCTGAGAGGGAAGCTGGGAGTGTTGTGCTCTGAGGTTGGGGATGGCTTTAGCTCCAAGCTGCAGCATGGTGGCAATGCTGCAGGGGGTTATGCTGGCTTGCCTTGAGGAGAATTGAAGCCGGGAAGGGTGAAATTATTGCCTGTGGAAGGAGGGAGAAGTGGACAGATTGCAGTGAATGAATTGCGCAAATCACCGAGGTGTCTGCTCCAGCAGAGGAGTGCCAGTGTTCAATTCCCAACTTCAGTGCCATTGCTCTTGTGCCTCTGGTACCCATTCCTGGGAAACCTCTCTGTTGTGCAAGCTCCAGAGGTTGGCAAAGGTACTGTATAGGGGCTAAATAATGTTTGTTCATCATTAATAAATGATATTTGTGAAACTCTATTGTGGAAAAAAGTTCAGCAGGGCATGCATGATTCTATTACGATGGGGGCATAGTGACTACCACTCTTTTCCAGAAGTATCTGACAGCAAGCTGTTCTCTTATTTCCTTTCCAATAGACCAGTCTTGAATCACTGCTGATATTGCTATAATCTAATCAAACATTACTGGTAAAAGTGCTCCAAAAAAAAATTATTAAAAATACATAAAAATTCTTACACTCGATTATGGTTCTGTGTTTAAAAAGAAGAAAAAAAACACTTGGCAGGCTGATGACAGTGTTAAAATACTCTGTCACTGAAGTTGAAAGTCTTCCCAGTTCCCAGATAAATGTTTTATTTAAACAAATACTTGAAATATTTAACAAGCAGTTCTAACTTGATGGGTATTTTTTGTTTGTTTTTACCAATAATGACATTTCTTGCAATGAAAATCTTAACACGTACAAGACTTCAAGGAGTTACCTGGAGTACATTTCAGCCACCAGTGGAAGGCCAAGCTAGGCATGTGTCCACTGGGATTTTTCTCAGATGTGCTGTGCTGAGGCAGTTCCTGAGCTGGCAGAGAGGAGCCAGGATTTCTTCATTTAACAACAGAGAGAAGAATTTCAAACCACCATGAATGGCAGGTTTTTTATGCAAAGACTTGATATGTGCTGGGCTGATTTCTAATAGAAACTGACTCTAAGCATCTTCCCTCCTCTCTGCTAAATTATACAGGAGTTGTGCTTTTTTCCCCACTGCAATGTGGGATATGTTTTCCCATTCCAGGATTGCCTCTATGCCTATAAATTTACTTTTATTTACCAAATGCCCTTTCTGACAGACTAAGAAGAGCCTGGTTTTGCATAATTCATGGGTTTTTTCATGGCATTTTGTACAATATTGTTGGAGGATTAAGAAGAAACTTAATGTGACTTTGGTTCTGCTGTTATTCTACTTCACATTTGTGAGCGGTTCTTATTATTTGGTTTTTGGGGGCAGGTCTTTAGTAATCCATGGGGATGAAACAGGTTATTTCATAATAAAGTTGTAGGAACACTGAGTAGTTTTTAACTATAAAAGCCAATGACCGCACAGTGGAGGTGACTGTTCAGGCCACACACTTTTCCTTTTCTGTTTTCTGTCCACAAGAAATTGGTGTGATACCAGCAGTGGAAAATGCTTTATTTACGAAGGCTAATCTACAGAACTCTTTCATGTACTGATTTTAATTTTTTTTTCCTGATTGTTTCTGCAGGTCGTGTTGGATTAATGCTGTGGATCAATCAACCCAGAACCTGTAGTTGCCCATCAGTCGCTCAGTAGTCAGTGTAGATTCTGTCTTTACAATCAGCAGCTACATCTGGCTACTGGGTCTCTGATGACATCTCCTACCTCCTATCTAGACTTTTTGTTGGATTTGTGTCTTCTCTCCTGGGTGCAGAACAAGTTCACAGTGCGAACAAGTTAACGCCTGAGGTGTGGCCCCAAATAAAGGATTGGATATCTGTTGGATCTGCTTCACAGTGGGAATCAGATTAAATACCTGGATGTTGTGGATTGGAAAGCAACAGCCTTTTCTGTAGCCTAGTCATGGGGTTTACCAAAGCTAATGGGAATATTTGCAAATTTGAGCTAAGGAAATAGGACTTCACTTTTTGCAGTGAAGGATCTTCAACAACTCCTGCAAAGGGAAGGTACTGAAACACCTTTGCTGATTGCACACCTACAGTGTGTTAGGGGAGGAAACGTACTGTGAACTGGGATGTGCACAGCTGGTTTTTATCAGTTCTGTGTGAAGACTGTCCAGGTTTGGGGCATGAACCTGGCATACAATGTAGATTTCTGTGTTTGTTAAGCAACAGCTACATTGTCTGCTGGGTTTCCAGCTGCCTGGAAATACAAAGTGGAGGGTTATCTACACTTTTTTCTTTTTTGGGGTCAAGTTACCTCCCTTATGTCTCTGAGGAAGACAGTGCAATTGATGTCCCGCTGCTGCCTCCCCCTCTGTTCTCACACAAGGGATCCAGCTGGTGTCAACTAGAGCTTGGAGACAGGGTAGATCCGAAATTAGTTATGAAGATAAAACTTCAAGGGATTGAAGTGTGGAGACACCTGAGCATGAGTAGATGCCGGGCAGAAGCTAATGCCTGCTGCCTGAGTAACCATTAGTTTCCCTTGCTGTAATGGTGCTTCACTTTTTTTTTTTTAATCTCAGATGGAAAGCTATATATGTGTGCTGTACAGTTATGGAATTCTTTTTGGAGAAGGGAGAAGTGGGGAGCTATTTATAGGCCTGACTCTTATTTTTAAGAAGTGTGCTGTGTATAGCATGACTTATATACAGAAAGACCCTGGGATTAATTGGAGGGGAATAAGATAATGTCTTGAGTGCTGATTCCAGCTGGATCTCTTGTCATTTAGTGGCACCAAACCTAATGTCCTTCACTTGTGCACCATATCCAGCCACGCAGTGAGCAAAAGGGCAGTTTCAGTTTGAGAACATTAGGCCTGGAATAGCAGGGGGCTGTTGTCCTTTCAGACCTGGTCTGCAGTCACAGCAGTAGATGGGGAAGCTTGTACATCACATGTCTGTGCTGTTAACCCTTCTCTGGGGAGCTCTGTGCCATTTCCCCGTGGAAATCAGGGGAGTTGTGACGGCTGCTCAGCGTGAAGCAATGTATGGTTTGGCTAAGCTTGTCTGGACTATGCATAGGTGATTTTAGATCAGCAGGCATCCAGAACCCTTCCTCTGGAAGGGCAATACTCAGGAGGCTGATGGGCTCCTGAGTGCTCCTGTTAAAAACTGTGTGTTTTGTTAAAACAAATAAAACTCTTCATGCAAAGAACTGTGTGTCTTTTCTTGTTTACTGCATCAAACTTAGGTTTTCACCAGGTTTTTACGACCTATAAAGGGACTATAACGCTGTTCATTACAATGTCTAGTGTAGACAGCCCCTCAATACTTACGTCAGCCTGACTGTTCTCAAAAAATACACATCCACTTAAGCATTTGTACCTTAAGTAAAAGTGTACAGGCAATTGCCAACAGTCAATAGTTGGCACAATTAATCACTTAGTATTGAAATAACTGTGGGTTGTCTAAATAGCTTTGAAAACTGCTTGTTAAGGCTGAACAAGTATTTCTTACCCTTTGCTTTGTTGTTTTCCTCAGTGCCAGTCTGTTGGTATCCTCATCTCTGGTACTGCAGAATTGCTAGGGACTTTCATATATCCGAGTCTTTTTCTTAAATTAACTGACACTTTCTCAGAGCTGTTACTGATGTTTCATTCCATATAACCTCCCGAGTCCTGACCAGCATATGCAGTGTTTCTAAAAGTGGTACTGAGTTGCTCTCTGCAGTGTTTGTGTGGCTCATTTAGCTTCAGCAGTATTAAGATATCAGCAGCTTTTATAGCATTGCTTTGTTCCTCTCTTTATGGTGGTTCAAGCTGACCCTTAAGGACTCGTGTCAGAATAAGGTACGTCTGCCCCAACTGTGTACATGACAAACACCGTCAAGAACTGAAGAGCAGATCAACCTAATGTTTAGCATCAAGCCCCTCTCCTATTCAGTTTCACTTCCCCACTGTGTTTCAGTTAAACTTACCATGTTGAAATCCCCTTTGTGGGCAGGTACTTCTGGTTCCTCTTATTTTTCTGTCATGCTACTTGGTTTTTTATATGGACACCTTTAAAATAAAAAAAAAAAGGAAAAAACCCATACACATTCCCCTGTTACCTTACTCTGAGGTTCTGACTTTATTTTCAGTGTCTAGCATAGCTAATACAAATGTAGAAGTGGTTACTCTTCCCACTTGTGATATTTATTTTTCTTTTTTTATTTCTTTGTTCCTTCTGTATGGATTTCAGTGAAACTGGCATAAGAGCATGACTCTTCCTTCCTCTCCCCTGCTGAGGGTGCCTTTACCACTCCTGGTTAAACTGCTGCTAACTGCAACCAGAAGTCCTCCTTCAGCTTCAATGAAAGAAACTGGATCCTGTCACATGACATAACATTTTCCACCTGTTCAACCTTAGCGAGGTTCTCAGAGTTAACATTTTCTTTGTCCTTTTGCTCCCAACAACACCCATGGCTGTATTTTCATGGTGTTTCTCTGCTGTTATGCTCAGGCGTGTGAGACCTGACTAAGGTGAATGTTGTTTTTCAGACAGGAAATTTAGAACCAAGGCTCTGGCCTGGCCGGAGCTGTCCCTCTCTTCACAGCACCCTCTGTTTGCTGTGAGGGTGGTGAGGCCATGGCACAGGTGGCCCAGAGAAGTTTTGGCTGCCCCATCCCTGGAAGTGTTTGAAGCCAGGCTGGGCAGGGCTTGGAGCAACCTGGGACAGTGGAAGTGTCCCTGCCCGTGGCACGGGGTGGAACAGGATGTGTATTTAAGACAGTAAATGGTGAGAACACAACTGCTAAAAATCTTGGTTTTATCCCTTCAAAATGCAGAGCTTGGAGTTTGGTATTCAAACCTGATTTCCCTCAAATGCCCCCTCTTTCCTGCCCAAGCAAATAATGGGAACTAAGATAGTAGTGGTAGTTTTAATCTGTTTGACCTGGTAGATTGAAGAGGATCAGAGCACTTTCCTTATTTTTTTATTTTCAATCACATCTCAGTTTACGTAATATCTTCCCACACTGATACTTCTTCCCATCCTCTGACTTGCTTTTAGAATTGACTTGAATATCTATTTAAATCTTAATAGCAGGAAGAACAATATTTTTACTTTCTGGCTCCAGATAACTGCTAGGAAAGCCTTGCTGCCTACTATTTCTCTATTCTGTGACAAATATTTCTGTAGACTCTGAGCTTTGTTTTCTTGGCTATGTTTATTCTTTCTATGCAAATCAAGAGTGAGAGGATACATTTAGCCCAACCTTGATGTATTTGCAGCATGTCCTGCCGTATCAGTACCTGGTAGCAAAAAATACATTCTGTAAGTTTTTTAAAACAGAAAAAATCCAAACAACCCTGCAGCCATGAACTTTGTCAAATGGCAATAACCAGTATAAAACCTGAAGCAGGGACACCAAAACTATGATTTTTGTAGAACAGAATAATGAATGGGTTGCTTTAATTGCCCGAAAGTGTGAACAGCCATTCCTAATGGGAGAGCTCCATCCATTGGATAGGTGGCTTGTAATTAAACCATGGAAACCTGTAATTTGGACTTCTGTTGCTGTCCTGAGTAGCTGAGCAGATTCTGTGTCCTGTGCACAGCTGCTTTTTGGGCACTGTTTGGCTGTGGCTGTCTTCGCAGCTCCATGCAGCACAGAGGAAGTCCCTGAGGAGTTACCTGTGGAAGGCCAGGGCAGAAGGAAGGTGTTGAGGGTTTTAGAGCAGTCTTTTGGAGACCTTCCAGCGGGCACATTTTCTTTCCCTCAGCGTGAGCGAGCATTTTCCACAGGCATAAACACACCTGGGACTCCTCACCAGAAGTACCCTCTTCACAATGTGCTTTGGTGTCTGACTTGAATGATGTTGGTGTGCTCGTGCATTTTTACTCTGTCAGTATCCCCCTGCTCTCCTGAAGTGGTGTTTCGGGCAAGATGAACAGCCCTGGGTCCTTTATCAGGTATCTCTGTGCCTTTCACAGAGGGTCCTAGCACAAATCCTGTAGCACAGAAGTGCCTGTATGCAGTGCTACAGCATCCGCAGAGCCTGTCTGCCTGTGGGGTTGTTTGTGCTCTGATGTGTTGCTTTGTACAATAAACTGAAAAGCGAGACCTTGGTTTGTGGGTGTTTGCAAAACAAAGCTCTGCTAAAGAGGTGTTTGGTTTAAGAGGTCCTTGGCGTTGGAGAGCCCGGCAATTTCTGAATCTATCCTGTCCCTGGCTAGCCAGCTACTCTAAAAGCAGTTAACCAAAACTGCGGAAAGCCTTGAGAATCCAGTTTAATACTGACATTTTTCTCCTGCTGTGTGGCTTTACAGCTCGTAGTTGTAGCTCACAGAAACTGCTGAATTGTTTTAGGAGACTGCTCCAAGGCAGTGGCGTGGCTCTGACAGGCTCTCTCTGTGTACAGCAGCGAGTTTTAGTTTGAAGGCTTTGAAGAGCAGTTGCTGCTCCTACACGTTAGCAAACTTTATCCTTTCAAGTTGGTGATTTTTCTATCTACTCTGAAAGTCTTGTTCTTTAGGTTGCTAAGTAACACCCGCACGTATTTAATTTTCCATGTGCTCTGAATGCCAGTCTTCCATGCAAAACACCTTTCCAAAATTAGTGTCTGTCAAGCTCCTGAAAGGTAGTGGTGCTGAGATGCAAGTCAATCATGTTGCCTGCTGTAGGTGTTAATTCTCCCATCTAAAGACACTTGCAGAATCACTAATACGGTGAATCTCCAGTTCTTTTTAGCTACAAGAAAACAGTATCTTCTGAAATACTTGCACACTAATTCCAGAAAGAGAAGCAAATTGCAGGGGGCATACTTATAATATCAACTTGTCATTATGGTGATAACATCTCCTTTAAAGCTTAGCTTTCTTTAGAGTGCAGAGTTCTGAAGGGACCTGGACTGAATCATTAGGTAGGTAATTTTCCTGTGCTCCAAGGCTGGCTGACCACTGACTGCATAGGTGCTGAGGATTTTAGAGAGGGGCAGGCATCATGAAGATGTGAGGGAAGGGTTGATGAAGAGTATAGGAAACTTTCCTTTTCTTTTAACCTGTTTTATCTTGTAGAAGGAAGGATTGGATCTGTGCCTTCTCTTCCCCCACCCCTAGAAATTCAGTATACTGTTCCACTGGACATATGTGCTATACCAGACATTTCAAGTATTTTTCTTCCTGTTTGCTTGTGAGTGTTCCCTGGTTGCTTGTATAGTCTAGGCAGGTGGGCTGAGCCTGTTTTGAGAAGAATATGAACACCTGAGCAGGGCACTGTGTATGCTGAGACCAGGAGCTGCTGTTCCTTTCCTGGAGCGTACCTGCTCTGTTTCGTGGACTTCACACAGCAGAATGTCTTATGCACTTCCATGGAGCAATGAGGCAACTCTGGGTAACTGCAATTACATGCAAAACATGCACATAAAAGACATTACAATCATGGCAGCACAGCCAAAAATACCAGAATTTTGTAGCTGCAACAACAAATAAGCCAAAAATGAATGAATATGAATGTGAAAGTGAACAAACCTGCCACTGCCTTTTGTAACCTCTGTAAGCCCAGGCAACTGCTACAAACAGAACTGACTCATGAGGTGTAGGATTAGGAACTGCAAAAACCCTTCCTAGAGTCTCCCTCTGTTTACTTACAGACAGATTAGCTGGCTAAAGATGTGAGAGTGAGCCCTACCTGTTGTTGAATGGCCAATCTGCAGTGCTCTGCAGAAGGTTCTTGATCCTTTCTGCCACCCAGCTCCTCCTGGCTGTGACAGCCACCTCGGGTGTGACTTGGCTCCCGATGGATGTTTTAGCTGCTCTCAGTTATTGCTACGTTGGTCTCATTATCAGTCCCCTGAAACTTTTATGCTGTTCTCAAAGGCTAGTGGTATTCCTTTCTTTCTTCACCTATGGTGAATAATGCTACAAAAAAGATTTGAGGTGCTGGTTAGGAGGTATTTTAGAAGCCAAATTTCCATGAAGGATTTTCACCTCAAGTGAACTTTCCGGTAATTTAGAAAGACATGGATTTACATGGTGGAATAGGCTGCCAAGCTCCTGGGTTTCTTTGTGTTTAGCAGTGTTACGAAAAACAAAACCATTCCACTGGCCAAACTCCCTTCAGTTCTCCCCTAACAACAAGGACAGTGTGATTTAATGTGTTCTCTTGGATTCAATCTTCTGCTGTGTGGTGGGACCACAAAAGAAAGCTGCTGTCCAGAATGCATGTTGTAAGTGTGTCAGATCTTCATCTGCCCCTAGAATCCCCTGTTTCATAGATGCAGAGTTGGGGCATAGTGAAATTAAAGGCCAGCTTTTCTCCCCCTCCTCCATGTGAAAATCAGGTTTGAATGGAATGCTGCATCTCCTGAGTAGCTCCTCAGCCCTGAGGGAAAAACCTGCAGAGAATCGAAAGTCATTGTTGTCTTTATTTAAGAGAAGTTGGAAGGCAGAGGAGAGGATCTGAGTTTTGGAAGGCTTTGAATGCTGATCAGAAGAGAGAGTTCTTGTCTTTACTGGCACAGCCTATATAAATATAAGTATAACCAAGGAAGTGGGAGACCCAAATTTATTACCTGTGGATTATCCTGACCCCTAAGTTTTAGACTGATGGGCAGCAGAGGGATGGATTCCCTTAATAAAGTAACATTGCTCTGCTGCAAAGAAACTCAAGTTCATCCACCCAAAGAGTAGAAAAATTGTGATTTGGTGGTCAAAGCAGACATGACTGAAATAGAGGGCGGCTTGAGGTGGGAAACCTGCTCCTTAAAACTGCTGGGCACATTGATTAAAGAGCTCCTGGATGCAGCAGCCCTAGCAGCAGGATTGTTACAATGGTGTTTTGCTTCTCAAGGACCTCCTCCTAACAGTGCATTTTGTTTTCAGCCTTTGTTAAAGGACAAGATGAACTTGGTCCCAATGTTTGTAATGAGAGAGGGCACAGGACTGGAATCTTTCCTTCTGCTTTCTCATGGTTCTCTGAACTTTGCTACTTACTCCCTGCCCCAGAACAACCAAAGTGGGAGTATGACTGTTCCCCCTCTCCAGATCTAGGAGGTACAAGAGACTAAACCTCAAAATTCATCAGATGCTTAGTCAGTTAAAAAAACTAAGTGAACAAAAGTATTAAATTTGTCCAACTCTTATGGGCCACAGAGTCTGGAGAAAATAGAATATAAAGTTTGGACCTCAGCAGATAATGCTGCAGGATGTTCTCAGGCACAGCTGCTGCTTTGGCTGTCCATAACTGGGACTCTAGGAACTCTAACTGGAGTTTAGTAGGGTCTGGTGTACAAAGGCCGGCACCTCTATAGGTACTCAGTATGTGTAGTACTGTCAGAACAGGAATATAAACTCTCTCAGAAACGGATTTAACCACAGATAGATACTTCCTTGAGTGCTGTGTTGACATTCATTGTTTATCTGTTCAGACTAGTCATATTTGGAAACACTGTTCTATTCTGACATATGACTTTTCCCAGGAGCAGCAAGACTCACAACGAAGATTTCACAATGAAGAAAATTCTGTTCCTCTTTGTGGGAATGTTATAGTAAAGCCATGACAACTCATTTGGCACACGATTGTTTTGTTTTCAGCAAGGATTCCCCCTCCCCCCTATCCCTACACATTTTTGATGTGCTTCCATGTGTTGGGGTTTTGTTTTGGTTTTTTAATGTCTTTTTTTTTTCTTCCAGGAGGGTGGGGGTGGCTCATTTTACATTTAGCCTCCCAGCCATCCACTTAGAAACCAAACCCTGCAATAGGTATGAAGAACCCGAGTCCAGGCTTGTGTGTTTCGGTGTCACCACCAGCAGTGGAGTTGCTCCTAATTTATCACCACATGAACAAGTTCAGCATCAGTCCCTTGGGATGTGCTCAGCTGGTGCAGCCCTGGAATTACACATCCCGCTCCAGGCAAAGGGGAGTCATGGTGTGAAATATTGAGAAGTGGCACAAACGCACAGGCAACAGCTTAAATACCAGGTAGCAATTCCAAACCTGCATGACTGGAAAGGCTGAGGTATCTGCAGTAACCAGTGAGGCCAGTAAAGATCAGACACCAGCATCATTCTCTGGCTCAGTGTTGATGCCACGTAAGTCCGGGGTATATTTGGAAGTCACTGGTACTTCTGGAGGCTGCAGTTCTTCTGATGTCTGATCTCCTTAGACTTTTGTTTAGCTGCAGTGTGCAGCACTGAAGTGGAAATTATTTTTACCCTGTTACACCAGATCTTTTTTCCAAAGTACAAGGCTGGTTAACCAGGTTTCAGTGGGTTACACTGAGGATGACAGTCTAGCAGCTGAAAAGTCATTAGGCTTTTTTGAAACCTTCCCTGGAGATAAAGTGGCTATTTTGGGCAGAATACACATATGGTGAAATCTGGTCCTCAGTGTAGTTCTTGGAAATCTTCCTCATGATCACAGTTTGCACCCACCTAAAATTCCAAAGTTATAAAGAGGGCAGCATTTTCCAGCCTCAGTGTTTACTGCCCCATCCAAAAACTCTCCCTTATGTTTTGAGGAGCAGGAAGAACCACAGGGTTGCACTTTCAAAGAAGAAACGAGGTTTTCAAAGATGTGATTTTTTGAGGATAGCAAATAAAAACCCGGTGGCATTGCCAACACTTCTGAAGCGTTTCTGAAAAAGCTGGTAGGCCAGCCTTAGCCTGAATGTGTTTGCTGCATGTTGCTGAAACTATAGTTCAGGTTATGTTGCTGTTACTATTCTAAACCCTAGGAAGTGGGTGTTTATAAGTGCAGTCAACATTCCCTCTGAGCAAAAAGCTGGCCTTAAAAGGGAGTTGTCCCAACAGCAAGAAGGATTATTTAAAGAAAAGAAAATGCTAAATTTTTGCTGTTCAGAGAAAAAAATAAAGGAAGAAGAGGAAGCAAACCCAGGGATGGAATATTACAGCATTGCCCACACACAATTTTTTTTTTCCTTTCTTTAGTGGCTTTTATCCAAAGCCATTCAGTACAGCCAGTGATCATTTGTGATGGAAAATGAGTGAAATGCCTTTTTTGCACACTTAATTAACTTGTTTTGTTTAATTAGGAGAAATTACAGTAGTAAATGTACAGAAATGCGTTGCCACTGGTAGCAGTACAGTATTTTACTCCTCACAGTCACTAAAGTCAGGGACAGGCTCCTGGTGTTTCACTTGCACCTCTGTTCTGTTCAGCAGCTCCCTAATGTTTTGCTGCAGCACTGGAGAGAGAAGGCAGTGGCTCTGCCCAGGGGATACCCTCCCAACCTGCCACTGGGAGAGAGGGATGGTGGCTTGAGGTGAGATGGAAGGAGGTGGGGATGGGCAGTCCCAAGGCTGCGGGAGCCTGCTGAGACAGCTGCCTCCGAGCACGGTGTCCTAAGTCACAGTTTAACAAAGATGTGGACTATGATACCGTCTGTATTAGGGACTCGTAGTCCAGTAAACCCTGCTCCAGACCTGGCTTTATTTAACACTCTTAATGAATCACATGATTTCCAGACATCTCCAGTTTCCGTGACATCTACTTTTCTACTTTCAGGTCTGATGCTTTCTGTCCCTTTTAATCTTTCTCTTGTGCCTCCCCTGCATGGGATATTCTTAAGGTACCAACTCATCGTCGATAGAAAGTGAAGCTGCTGCTGGGATTTCTCATTCGTGAACGGAGTTTCTTTCCCTCCTCAGCTGCTCTTTGTGGCAAGATGCTGGCACTTTCTGTCAGCTTCTTCTAGGTTCCTTGACAAATTGGGTGCTCTCAGAAAAACCAAGTGCAGTGCTCCAGTGGTGTGGGTGGGCACATACTTATCCATCCAGATATCACTAATGCACGTGTGCTGTCTGACAGGGGGAAGCTGAGGAACATCTGCACAGGATAACCAGCACGTAAGTCCTGTACAGTACATGCATTAAAATCCTGCCACCTGTAGTCCTCTTAACACAAAATCTCTCAAGTGAAACTTACATCATGCTTTGAGCTCTTGGGATTGTAAAGCAGGAACAAGCCTTTTTTTTTTCCTTCTGAGACATGAAATGAAAAAAAAAACCCTTCAAACTATAACAACTTATTTTAAAATGTATTGAGAAACATGGGGAGGCAAAGAAATGAGGCAAGATTTCTGCAAAGAGGGCTGCAGTCAGACCATTTGTACTGCACAGTGTGAAATGCATACAGGGCTCCTTGTGTCTGCGGGTTGCAAATCAATCCCTCATCGCCTGCCTCCTGCCACTCCAAACTGAGTTTGCATCCAAATTATTTAGGTTGTGTTCACCAGCGAATCTTCTTTTCCCAAAAAAAGAGGAGAGCTACAGCAGTCTGTGCTCACCAAGGAGGGCAGAGCGTTCTGCAGCGCCGGCTCTGGCGCTGCCAAACCCAGGACAGGCTCTCACGTCTCAGCCTTACTGTGGTCTCGTTGTGCTCTGGCTGCAGTTCACTGAACAGGATGGTTCTAGCAGACAGGACAAAAACAAGGTGAAATGCAGCCAGGGCTACACAGCTGACATTGGTAAACTGCTGCAATTAAAGCTAATTTTAGTTTCACTCCTCTGTGCCATCTTTGTATCACAGTGGCTACAGAGTGATGCTGTAGTTGGAGCTCTTGGGTCAGGTTGAAGGAGCATGAAACAACATTTGTGCCGGTGCACTGAAGTTTGTGTCTACATTGGTTTAAGTTTTATAAACTTTTTTCTTTTGTGCTAGTCTGCCCATCACAGCACATCATCATGTTTGTTATTTCCCCAAAACTGTGAGAGTAAGGACTGGGAAGCCAAAGAATACCACTGAACAGAGAAAAAGTCACAGGCAAGAAATGCCTAGAAATGTAGAGCTCTCAAAATGTTTTCTCCTTGAATATTCAAGCGAGGACACTAAGGTGGAGAATTTGGGGGAGGACTGCAGATTTCCTGTAGTAATTCACAAGGGGCGAGTTTGGAACTGCTACATCGGTGCTACTCCTTTATGATCAATTGTGATGTAAATGCTGATGGCTGCCTAACAGGCAAAACAAAGTAGGGAAATGATGAGTCATTTGTACTCATAGCTTGTCTGAACAAGTAATGTGCAAGTCAAGTTTCATTTCAGTGAGGCAGAACTTTCCCCCAAGGATTATCCTCACAAGGCAGGGCAGTGGGAGACCAAGGAGGGCTTTGGATCTGCAGCCATGGACCCCTCAGAGACAATTTCCATCATGCCAAGGCTGCCCAGCTTCAGTGCCCATTATTCTAGCTCCCAGCTGCTGCTCAGAGGGAAAAAGCACCTTTAATATTTGCCTTGTAAAGCATCATCTAAATTATCTCTCTACTGATTATCCTATGCCCTATTGCAATTTTTTGTTTGTCTGTGTGTTTGGTTTTTTTACATGAACAAAAGTCCTTTAGTTAAAGGATTTTCTTCAGCAGCAGAATACTTTCCTTCTCCACAAAAGGAGGGATGTCTATATAAGATACACCACTAATTAGGAAGTTGGTAGCACAATTCCCAGTGACTTCAGCAAACCCAGGAAGGAAACCCAAAGCTCATGGAAATCTCCAGAGGTATCTGTGGTGCAGTAGCACGAACCTAACAGTGACATCCATGCTAAGTGTACCCATCTGTAGCTCAGAAATATTGTCCTTTTCCTGGCAGCTGTTCCGAGGGCTGATGTGCAGCCCGGTCCAAGCTGCCTGCTGTCATCTGCTGGGATGTTATTGAAATAGATGCATGGGAAACAAGTCATGGTTGTTCAAACCAGCCAGAAACTGGGGGAAATCAATTTCAGAAGCCAAGGTGCTGCGTGTGTATATATATAGCAAAGGTATAATCCTTTGAAACTGTGCAGTGAATAGGATACAGTTGGAAACGTGCTGCAAAGGGAACAAGAACACAGTCTTGCAGTTTTGAAAACTACTGTTTGAATAACTAATCCAGTTCCCAATTCAGAACTAAAATAGCCTTCCTGTTAGTGCAGTGCTGCAGTCTGTCACAGTTGGCAGCGAGAGTTTTCCCTTTTGGTTGACTTTAGGTTTAAGTAATAATAAGAATATGCCTGAAGTGCAGTTTCTCTTCACAAAAGGCCTTTTTTTGCACATTATTTGTTAAAGGGCGGCCCCATAATTTCAGTGTTGTACAGTTACATGTTTTGGTAAATTTCCACCTATAATATGAGGTGCTATTTGAAACACAAGTGTGTTTTCTACCTAAGTTTTGGTAAATGTATCTTGGACATCTGCTCTCACTCCCAGAAGGTAATTTTGTACCTAATCACCTGGCTAATAAAGATTAAAGGTCTGATTCAGATCTTTCTTACAACTGGTGGCACAAATCAGTATAGGAGCATTACTGACTTCAGGCTTTTTAAAATTCTGATTAAATTACTAAGGAAAAATTTAATATTGCTTAATGAAAGCAGATGCCAGGTAAAGCAGTGGGAAATGTCCTATTATTCAGTTAATAGGGCTTCAGTGAGTCAGTGAAAGGCTCCTGGAACAATTTAGAAAAAGTTGACAGAGGAACCCCAGGAGGTTTGGATGGTTCCAGTGTCGCTGAGCAAGCACGTACAGTCAACCAGCATCAGCCAGCAATCACCAGGGCACGTGAGTGGCAGAGAGCAGCTCCAAACCACATCTGGGGATTTCTCTGAACATGCATTTCATGAGACAGAACTGCAGTGTCAACTGTGGGGCAGGAGACGGGTTTTGGAAGCAGCAGGAATAATCAGAAGTGAAGCTGATCCCAAAGTGAACCAGGAGCAGCGCAGCAGGGAATCTCAGCCATCAGTGTTCACACGTCTGAAATAGAAAAGTTCACAGGAAAAATTGCAGGGATCAATGTCCAAGCAGTCCTGTGCACGATGTATCAGCTGCTTAAGAAGGAACCTACTTCTTTTGCTGAATTCAGCCAGACGTGTGAAACAATCCATCAGATTTGGAAGGAGTGGTTGGATGGATTAAACACAAATGTAATTAGCTTTTTCTCTTGTGCTTGATGCTTGTCATTTAAAATGATGAGGAAGCAGGAGAGAGCTCTGCTAAAAGCCTACTGTGTTACACTCGTGAAAAATGCCTGGCTGTTCTGTTTATAGACTGCTCCATGGCTGTAATCTTGAGCAGCCAATAAGGAACTTCACCATCAGCAAAGCTAAATAAGAACAACCTAATCATTGTGTCTTAGCATTTTGCTTATTGCTGTAAAATCACAAAGTGCTCATATTTACTTATGAAGGATCTAGAGTGCACTATGGGCTCCTGTGACTAAAGGAGCTGTCCTCCAGTGTAATTTAAACTTCCTTGCTCATTCATAACCACAACCACAAGGTTAAACTGACCTTCTTCGTTCTTCTGAGTTTCATCCTTGAAAAATGCACTGAATATCCACCCCTGCCAGAACTATAGATGTTCCCATCACATGAATTTTAAGTCTAGTACAGAACCCTGTCCCAGGTATGTGACTAATTCTTAGTCATATTAACAGAAGTTTTTCATCTTGAATAAGGCAGTGTGTCCTTCCCTCTCCCACCATATGACAGATTTCTGTCTTGAAAACTATCTCCTAGTGATATGAAAATGAATATATCAGCCTCAATCCTTCTTGATGACAGTGCAAACACCCAAACCAAAAGAATGAAAAACTTGGAGGAGACCCACTGTCCTCAGACCACTACAACAGAGAAGCAAAACATTGCACGAGATGTCAGAGCAGGCCTATGAAGGGAGCCAAGAGCTCCAAAGAGAAGGTTCAGTCCTCTCTGCCCCTGGAGTGTCTGGATCTTCCAGCATGCTTTACCTTGTGAAATGCCAATTCTGGGGCATCTGACACAGTGCAGAATTTTGACTGTGATAGGCAGTGAAGTGTTTAGAGAAGCCCAGAAAATGAGATCTTAATTCTGGGGCTTGGCAAACACTGCTCCAATTTCTTGCTCTTGAAGCACTGTGCTGTGGGACAAGGATCAGAGGTTCACTAACAAAACTCAGTTCAGTGGCATCTGATTCCCAAATAACAGGATTGAGCTGCACTCGAAAGTTACAGATTGATAGAGACTAAGCCCTGAATAGAAGCTAAATATGTGTTTATACACATGGATACATAACCTTAGAGAGGAAGCTCCTGTGCTGGCTTTAGTGACATGGCTCATTAATGACAGTCATACAGAAAGGGGAAATAAACCCATGGCAAACAGGCTCATCTTGGTTATTTTCAGGCCCCGTGATGTAATACCTTTTTCAGGCACTATCGCACAAAGTTTCTCTTTCTTGAGTTTCTTTTCCCTCTAGAAGGAATAGAAACTTAGCAAGTGCTGCAGAGCACACTCAGTCAATGCCTGGATTGTGTCCAACTCACTGAAGCACATGAAAATGCATGGGAGAAATGGGTTGATTATTAAAAAGTCAAGCCTTATAGAAAGTGAAGGGAAATATCAGCAGCTATTTTAGACACTAGTGCTTATTCTCGATCCTTTAACCTGATTGTTTTAAGGCATGTTAAACTAAGTGTGAAATGTACTTTTCAGTTACATTGCACTGCCAGTTTATGTGTCAATAGGAAATTCATTGTATCAGAGACAAACTCTTCATATTTTGTTTTTTTTCTTAAATAATCTGGGGTAAAAACATAATCCATCATCATCCAAAGTGGTGAAGAGTTTTTTTTAAAAATTGAGAAGGAAACTGGAAATGCCAAATAGCTGTGTTAATGAGCTTTGGTCTGTGACTTACAATTAAAACATTTGAATGTAAATGATAATGAAATGGTTTTGGAATACCTCCAGTCAACTCTCTGTCCTTAGAAGATATGTGTCCTTAAAAGATGGGTGCCTGATGGTGTGTCCCTCAGTGTAGGAGAGCATAAGAGATGTTCACGGCACCAACCTTGCCCTGTAATGCTGCATTTGCTCTCTTAGCATGAGCAATACGATTTTTTTTCATTCCTCATCTTTCTGGTGCCAATTTCATAGTTAAGGCAATTAAGGCTACACCAGGTGGGACTGTAAGAACCGTTTGAAAAATAGAGTCTAGCTCTGGGTAACGCAATAGGTGCATTTGTCAGCTTCAACCTTGGTAAGTGGGCAAATAAAGCAGAAGCCAAATCACGGTCCTGGCACCTTCACTTCTTAGCTGTGAGCTCACTAATAATTTTTTTGTCTACATTTAGAGAGTTCAGCTCCTCTTGGCAGCTTTTTGCCCTTGCTCCATGCAGCACCTTTCCTGCTGAGGTGTTACTGGGGTGTCCATTAGCTCGGCCACGTAGCTCGAGCTGCCTACCCAGAGCTGCGAGGACACCAAGATGAAGCCACACAGGCTTCAGCACAGGCTGCCACCAGAGCAGAATGATGAGAACTTGCATTCTGATGGTGAACAGTGTGTTAAAAGCCCATGCTGGTACATCTTCATTGCTGCCTTCAGAGCTGGCTGGCGCAGACGTGCCATGCCTTCACTTTACTATGTAGATAGATTCATTCCACATCTCCCTTCCTCCCACTGGCCCTTCCATAACACAGTAGGATTCTGTCACACTCTAACATATTTTCCTCCCCATCCTCACGTTTTTCTTTGAAAACACTCATCGCAGGGAGTGGTGGTGCTGAAGCTTAGTGTGACACCATCTGTTTAGCAATCCCAGCCTGGTTTCCAATAGCCCACCTGAAATGCATGGTTACTTCCAGACTTTCCTTTTTCTGGAGTGCTGGCTGAGCAAGCCACCTTGCTTCTTGCTGGTGTCAGCAACCACAGCCTCTCTGAGCACATCAGGGTGTGGGGAGAAAGTCTTGTTTCACAGCCAACACTTGCAGAGTTTCTGTCAGCTTCCACAGAGCCCAGACTTCACCCAGGATATCCCTGCTTCCCCCACAAAGTGTTGCTTAAGGGCTCCTCTAATCCCATGGGATGTAGTAGAACTGGCCCTCCATGGCCACAGCAGCTTTCTCCAGGCACAGACCAGTCCTCAAGCACTGCAGGGATGCACCCAAGTCTTGAGTAGCCTGGCTGTGGAAAGTTGACCCTGGATGGATGCCAGACACCCACCAAAGCCACTCTGTCACTCCCCTCCTCAGCTGGACAGGAGAGAGAAAATATAATGAAGGTTGATGAGTTGAGATAAGTACAGGGAGAGATCACTCACCAAATACCATCATGGGCAAAACAGACTCAAATTAGAGATATTAACTGAATTTATTAGTAACAAAATCAGAGCAGAATAAGGAAAAGTAAAGTAAGACCTTAAAAATACCTTGCCTCCTTCCCAGCTCTACCTTCTCCCATCCGGTGGTACAGGGAGACGTGGAATGGGGTTTACAGTCAGTTCATCACACGTTCCTGTCACTGCTCCAGCATGGGATCCTTCCCAGGGGAGACTGTTCTCCATGGACTTCTCCACCGTGTGTTTATCCCATGGGAAACAGTTCTCCACAAATCGCTGCCATGTGGGTCACTCTTCCATAGGGTCAGTCCTTCAGGCACAGCCTGCTCCAGCCTGGGTCCTCCACAGGGTCACAAGTCCTACCAGGAAACCTGCTCCAGGGTTCGGTCCTCTCTCCACAGGTCTGCAGGTCCCTGCCAGGACCCTGCTTCAGCACGGGCTTCCCATGGATTCACAGCCTCCTCTCAGCATCCCCTTGCTCCATTTCAGGTCTCCTCCACGGGCTGCAGGTGGATCTGTGCATCCCTGTGCCCTCCCTGTGCTGCAGGGGCACAGCTGCCCCACCACGGTCTCACCAGGGGCTGCAGGGGAATCTCAGCTCCGGCCCCTGGAGCAGCTCCTGCCCCTCCTTCTGCACTGACCTTGGTGTCTGCAGGGCTGCTCCTCTCACATATTCTCACTCTGCTCTTCTCTGGCTGCAATTACATGTGCACAGTAACTTTTTTCCCTTCTTAGACTTGTTATCACAGAGATGTTACCACCATTTCCAACTGGCCCAGCCCTGGCCAGGGGTGGGTCTGTCCTGGAGCTGTCAGGGATTGGCTCTGCTGGACACAGGGGAAGCTTCCAGCAGCTTCTCACAGAAGCCACCCCTGTAGCCACCCTGCTACCAAAACCTGGCCATGCAAACCCAGCACAGTGGTCCAGGGCAGCAACAGCAAAGCAGATTTTGCAGATCAGCAGCGGGATGTAGCCCTCCCGGTGATGGGACAGGGGGAAGGAAGATGAAGGCTAAGCACTGGCCGTGGCATCACGTGCCCCAGGAACCATGCAGGGTGTACAGCAGTCGTGCCTGGGAGCTGGAGCTCCTCAGTTATTCAGCCCATACTGCATAAAATAAAACTTAAGGAGCTATAATATGGCCTTTGGCAGGAAAGAAATGCAAGACATCAAGAACAACAACCCCTCCCATATGCTGAGTATCTGGTACAGAATCCCCCATAGACTGGCCAAGTGCACTGCCAAACTGACCCACTAACCACAGCCAGACAAGTCTCCAGGTGCTGGGCACCAGATCATTCTGAAAAGTGACTGCTCCAGGTTTAGGACCAAATATGCTTCTTTCCCATGAATGCTCTGCTGTTGGCTCCATCTTTTGCCATCACACACCGTGAAAACCAAGCAGGAAAAAATAAATGTCAAGGATAAGTTCAAAACATGATATGCTAATTAGCAAGTGTTCTCAGAGTGTTAGCCCCACATAATAACTACTGACCTGCTCGGGTATATTTTCAAATGCTCTTTCTTTTTTTCATGTTGGCTTCTTCTGCAGCTTTGGATTAAGCAGTTGCCTAAAAGACTTCATTTTAAAGCATGCGTTGCACTCACCCATCTGGCAACTTTATGTTGTATAATACAAGGGAGTGCACAGTATGTGGCATAAATTACAGACAAGAAGAATGAACAGCACAGCATGTAGGGTAAATTAAAGCAGGCATTCTTCATGGCCCGTAGCAGAGAGGGACAGAACAATTTTGCATCATAAATACAGGAAAAACATGTGTTTTCAAATGAGAATTTTTAAAAAAAATAAATAAAGAAGATATGCCCTCAGAGGCAGGCAGCTTGTTCCTAGAGGCAGCAGCAACCATGCAAAACCACATAAAGGAGTAAAGAAAGGCATAATGGTAGATAACAAGAGGTAACAGATTGCAGTAGGAGGACAAAGAAAGAAACCAAATGCTGAGATGGAGCAAGCCCCAGTGGACTTTTAAAAACAAGAGTGCAAATTGAAAATGAAAGGAGCAGAAAGCACACACAGATCTGAGGATGAAAACCATTCCCACTGGTTTTTTTGTGGCATGAGCATATGTAATGCACACTGGTTGTTAGTGACATATCACTTAACATCGAAGGGTCCACAAACAGGATCTCCTGACCATGGCCTGGTGAACCCAGCATAGCCCCAGGAGCCTTCTGCTTTGAAGATCCAGAAGTGCTGACCATCCCATGCAGCTCCTCACCCTCTGGACCACTGTGTGGGCCTCTGTGTGTGTGTGTCCAACCATGCCCAGATATGAGAGGAGAAGTGGGACAAACTGGACAAAGTGGAAAGTTGAGCAAACTCCACTTGCTAGCAAGAGCCAGAGCTTTTACTCTGTGCCTGACCTCTCCAATCCTGAGCGTCCTACTTCTATTCGTGAGCTTCCACAGCAGCTTTTGCCAACCTAGGGCATGGTTGTTGTTCTTCCACTGCCCTGCCACAGCCCTTTCCTTGTGCCAGCACTGGTGCCTGTAGTGCTGCACTGGGGATCACTGCAGGGAGCTAATTCTGCTAAACCAACCTTACCAAAGAAAAAAGGGGACTAGTTTCAGATCAGTGTTGCTCTTCTCCTTGCTGGGGTGGAGTTACTCAAATTGTGAGCCAGTTTAAGCCACTGAATGGGCAATTTGAGTTCTGGATTGGAGGTGCAGGACCGTGGTAACTTCAGTTTAGATGAGGTTAAGCTGCTGTGGAAGGGTGCTCTGACTGTTTTCCCTTCCCACCCTGAGCTGTTTTTGTCAATTTAGAATATGTTTTTCTCAAGGCAGGGAGTGTTTCCCATTATGTGTTTGTGCATTGCCTAGCAAGTTGGAACCCTGATCTGAGGTGGAAACTTGAGGCCCCACCATAGTACAAATAATAAATGTAACACAGTGAGGAACAGATGCATTCACATATGGTGCATTATAATTCAGACAAATAAAAATTCTTATGTTGTATGTTAAAATAATTCTATATGTGCCACAGTTAACATGAAAACTGAAAATAAAAACAAAGCCATGAAGAGTCCAGGCATTTAGGAGTCCAAACCCTCCTTCTGCATCCACAAACACAGACTCCTCTGTGGCCAGTCCTCATTGCCTCATCATGCAACAGTGCCCCGTAACCTCAGTGTTGCCCAGGTTGTGCTGTCTTTTCTTTCAATGTTAATTTCAGAATTCCTTTCCAGCCCATGCAGGCGCCTCCCCAGCCAGCCATCCCCTCGACTGCACATATGGGGCTGTACATAGAATATCCACAACTTCTTCATTTTGCATAGCTCCCAAAGAGCACGCCATTTCTGTCTTGAGAATGTGGCAGCATCCTCCTGGGGCAGTTTAGGTTTCCACTGGACTCTGAATAGGGATCATTGTGACAGAGGGTGTTTTTTCCTGTGCTGTGCTGGCATTGGCAATAATAGTAGCAACAGCTATTTGCAAAGATGAAAGAAGAATATTATTTGTGGCAATCTCTGGCATATAGCATCATTTCACTCTTTTGGAAGAAGCACCTTCCAATAAAAGAAAGAATGAATTTTGAAAGAGTTACAGCCATACGGTAGTTCTGAGTGAGTTATGTAAGTCGGATTCTCAGAGGTTGATAGAGGGGGAAGAAAGTTCTTAAAGTGTGTCTTTATTATTTTTTTTTAATCACACTAATTCAAACTTTGTTATGCCAATTTTCAGAAGATTTATTCTGTATATAACAAGTGATGCGGATTTTGGAGGGTTGTTTTACATTCTTAAAAAATAATTAAAGGTTTTAATTCCTTTTTAAAGCACTGAAATCACATCAGGCTCTAAAGTCATGAGCTTTGCCTCTCTAATTAACACTCATAAATACAGACTTAGCAAGGCTGGCTTTCAAAAGGATGATGCATTTCAGGAGTACAAATTTGCATATACAAACTGGATAGACCAAATGCAGGATTTCTGACTTCTCAATATCAATTTACTTCTTTTACCAATTTGCATCCTTGCTAATCAATGAAACACTAAGGAAAAAAAAGCATTTTGGACAATTGCCAAAGGTATATCACAAGGGAGCATAATTCAAGGCACTAGTCCTCTATGCTGAGCATTCATTAGTAACTAACATTAAATTGAAGTGAACCCTTTTACAAGCAAGGAAAACAGGCAATCCTGGAAATTGTTTTACTAGCAGCTCTTTATCCCACTTTTCCTTTCCCAGGCAACTGGAGGAAACACAGCCTAAGCAACACATTTGGCATCAAAGATCTTATGTGGTTTCCACTGCATTAATAGATTTGGAAAACGTGCAGAAAATAATATCCATAGAAAAGACACATTGGGCCAAGCTGTTGCCCAGAAGCAAGATGTGTATTTAATAGGTGTGGACACAAAAATTAACATTTCTACATCAGTGTCATCTATCTGCTTGAGAAATCCATTCTAGTAGATGTCAAACACTGACCATACAGAGGATCACAAGCAGTGTTTGGACTTCAGCACTGGTGGTAGCAACTTGACAATAAGAGAGAACTGGAAAACATCAAGTATTTCTTCATTCAAACCAAATTGGTTCTTGCCAGTACAGTGGGGTAAAATCCTTGCCATTCTGTGGGATTAAATAGTTGCAGAATAGGCCCAGACTCTCTCCAGCCAGTGTATGAACTCAGAAGTTGATTTAGGCTGCTGGACCAATGCCAGTTTACAACTGCTAATGAGCTGATCCCCACAATCTTTTTTACTCTTAAACCAGTCAGAATTAACCAAGATAAACTCTTCAGGCCTATGCTACTGGTTGCCTGAGGAAATATTTTGAAAGGATTCTTGCCTAAAATGTAAATATCTCAAAAACTAACTTCTGGGCATATATTTGGTGTATTACTGGAATTGCTGAGCATCCCATATAATATGAGCATGTCCTGCATCCTCTGTGAAAACCCATGTAGCCAGTAACTCTCTGGTACTTTTGGAACTCCAGCAAAACTTCACTTCTCCAGCAAAGCAGTTAGCACACACTATTAGAAGTGCAATCATGCTATACTAGAGTTATTTTTCCTTAGTTCTAGTGTGTAAATCCTGGCAACTTTAGCCTGGCAAAGGACTAAAAGTTCACCCAAGCTTGCAGTCTGTCTGAGCTTTAACTCTGCTTAATGTGGGGAACTCTGTGGTCAGCACCTTGGGCCTCTGTGGTGTCCACCAGCTCCGTGTCAGTACAAGTGACTGAGAGCAGCTCGCTGAAGGCTGAGCAGAAATCAGCCTCGTTGCTCCAGAGGCATTCCTTAGGGAGAGCAGACTCAACTGGATCTGTCCAACGCTACCTTCTCCCTCTGTCTTCCCAGAGGGAATAATTGGTTGGATTGGTGAGAGGCCAGGAGGAGAAAAAAAGCAGGTCATACTCTAGCAGTGAAGACTATCACCACCCACTCACTTGTCATTCCTTTCTCTGATTTTTCTCGCAGCCATCATCTACAGTGAGAAGAATATGGTGTCTTTTAGGCTCCCACTCCTGTCCAGCTGGCTTATCCTTTTTAAATTCTATTTCTCTAATGATTTTAGATTTCCCCCACTCTAATCCTGGAGCCCTTTTTTTTGACTCAGCATTGATCACCATGAAAAAATGCAACAACAAAACTTCCTTCCTCCTTTTTCTCCCATTTGCACAGGGCTGGCAGAGTTTCTCAGTACTCGGGATCTGGTTCATTTGGTGACCTCCTAGTGAGTCACCAAGAGACAGCCACAGCCCTCTGAAGGCACGTGGTGATGTGGGTTGGCAGGAGCTTCTTCCCTGAGTCTCCTTGGGTGGCAGCAGCTGGCTGGGCATGGAGAAGCCTTGCTGGGCCTGGGTTTTCAATTTGTTTTCCACCTGTGAGTGTGCAAGGGTAGTCAATCTGTCCATGAGCAGAAGGGCAAAGAGCCAGAACACGTGCATGTGGCCAGGGCAGGAAGAAAAAGGGGTGAGTATGGGGAGGAGTTGTTTGGAAAGAGAGCTCATAACCATGGTTATGTGTTCATACACATGTGGGTCTGTAGGAGAAGAGAGAGACCAGCTTGTGGACTGGAAGTGATGGGAAGGTTTTGCAGTTTTGATTCTGACAGTTTTTCTGAAGATAGCTCACAGCTTATCGCGCAGTTCGCAGAGGAGCTGAATTATTCCTTTTCTAGGCTAACACTTTGAGAAAACCCTTTCTGTGAATTTTTATGGTATTTTTCTACTCACTGTGGTACTCACAGGTATTAAGGGGGGCGGGAGCAGAGTGAACAGCCCCCCTAAATCCATACTGTGTGCAGTTACATTCATGAGTGTCACCATTGATAAGTACAGTGTGTTGTACAACTGACCAAGCATTACCCAAACACAGAGCATTTTTATATGACCCATCAGAGCTATAAGGAGACATTTTGATGCTGGGAGTATGTCCTCCACTCCCCACTCCAGCCTGCACTTCTCCAACTCCAAAACTTCTTGTGGCCACCACTGTTGCCTTCAGGTTCTCTGGTTTGCAGCCACAGCGACAAGACCTGGTACTGGTCTGTTGCTTTTTCCCCAGTTCAAAATGCCCCTTTCACCTCACTGTTCCTCTCCTGTCCATGGAAGGCTTGCACCCTCCTGTAAACCAAGTCTTCCCTTTCCTGGGAATGAGACCTTGGTCTTGTGTTGCAGCCTTTGCAACTTGAACAAGTTCTTTTTGCATGTGCTTGTTGTGTGACAGAAGACATCTGAAGTATCTTCCAAACATGAACAATTGTCCTCTTCCACTGCAGTCAAGGGGACGTTTGCCAACCGCTGTACAAAAAGTGGGCTCAAACTCTCATCTGAAAGACAGATGAATAAAAAAATGCAACAGACATTGCTGCTGAAAATAGATAATTTCTAATTCCCACAGCTCTCTCTTTGTGGTTTAAAATAAGCTTTTCTGCATTAAGACTACAGCTTTCAAACCAATGAAATTTAAAAAACCAAAATGTTCTTTCTGAGTGTTGTTTCAATTACATTTCCATGAGTCTACATACTTTTGATGTGTGAATTTTCCCATTAGATTCAGATTGCTTTGGTTTGGACTCCATCGATGAGGCATACCCTGTACAGTGGCAGTGAGATGAGACCTCTCATTTTTACATCTGAGGGACCAAAGGAAATGAGTCAGCAAATTGGCAAGGTCCTATCTGATTGCAAAACTGCTGAGCATGATCAGGCCTTGGGATTCAATACCTATCCCCCTGCCTTGCAGCTCCAGGTCAGTCTGCTCAGGCATCGTGGTTTCAGAGTCATGAATGAGCAGGCACTTTCATTCTGTGTGCTACTCTAGTCTCTAATACATGCATTTGAAGGACCTGACTGTTAGTTATTATTAAGAATATTTTTTACTCTTGTGATTGAATCAGCTGCTGCCTGGAAGCATTACATTTAAGTAATGGATTGTTGTTACTGGTGGGTTTTGAGTTAAAACAGACGCCACAAAGATTGTTCCAGCCACAAAGAAGCATGTGGAGAAAATCAGAAAAAGATAATTTGGAGGAGTAAGACTTGGGGTAGCCTTGCATGAAGCAACAAATTGTCTTCTTTTCAGGGTAGAACTTGACTCATTTATGAAAAGTATTCCATGTTTGTGCTACCTGTGACTGAATTTGATGGTTCAGGAGTTTTCTTCCACTTCTACATTCCCTGACTTCCACCTTAGGTGTGCTCTAAGCCTACTTGGTGCAACAGGGCACCCCAAACAGGCTGAGATGCATTAAGCATTTATTTCTTTTCTTCATGCCTGTTTCTAATGTATTTCATCTGCGATGAACAGCAAGTGTGAACCACATTGAAATAATGAAATGTCAATACGCAAGTAATACCATTTCTCAGGGACAATGTAAAGGGCAGGAACATAAACTTAAGTCTCAAAGGCAATAAATGCTCCTAAAATAGTCTTGAAAAAAATACATTTCATCTGGATAAAGTGCATGAAAATTTACATATTTTGGTATTACTTACTCTTCTTCCCTATTAATTACATACTGCTTTGCTGGTTATGGAGTATGGCTAGGGAAAGAAGGTAAGTTTGTTTTAAGGAAAGCACAGTAATTGTCCCTATATTTCCATTCAACCACCCTCCAGTTTTCAATGTCCAGCCCCTCCTATTACATTATGTCTAAATGTGGTTGAAAATATATTCCTTAGGGATTTTTCTACTGATTTGGTTTGGGACAGGATTTCATCCCAGGAATGCCCAGAGCTTGGCAACTACTAATGACTGTGCATCTTGGGCTTCCACCAACACTGGGTCTGGGGGAGTTAAAAATTTGTATACAAAGAAGCAAAAAGAGCTGTTAAAATTTTGATTTCCAGTGCAAGTCATCATTTACCATATGGTCAGGTGTTTACCCCAGCTCCATGTTGTTCAGCAGTCAGAGAGGTTTGAGGGGGGTGGGGGTGAAGCAGGGGGTTGTTGTTTTGATTTCAAAGTTCTGTGCAGCAAACTGCCTCTAAGTGGCTATCACCACAATGCCTCTGAACAAGTCTGCTGTGCGGGTCTGACTGGAACCAGCCCCAAAAAGCACTGTCCTTGATCCTCCCCCTCCCCACAACCTTGCTATGTGTCCTTCAAAGCTGAGCTGGACTCCGGAACCTTTCGTGCGCTGCCCCACCTTACCTGACTTGCAAACAGACAAGACCTGTCAAACCAAGCACAGGAAAGATAAGCAGAGAGCTAATACAGCATTTTCAACTTTGCTCCTACTTTCAGTGGTGAAAAGCAAGTTTGCCTCTTAATTGTTAGGCTACTCAAGTTGCCAGAAAGGCAAACAGCCAATATACACCCACTGGCCACCTCTACAGGGCTTTATGTTGTTGTTTGTCATTTATTTCTGCGGCTGGTACTGATTTTCAGTTTGTCATCCTTTGACTCATAGAAATTCTTCCTCTTCAAAAAGGATGCATCTCCCTGCCGACCACGGAAAAAATGTGGCATACAATTCAATCCTTTCCCGATAGCACCGGAGACGAGGAGAGGGCAAGTTAGAACACCATGATGAGGAAGTTCTGTCATTTCCAGAAGGAAGCATGATTCACTGTGCAGAGCATTTTTGGGAGCCTGAATCAGAGCTGTCGAGGAAGTCAGTTCTTGGACAGTTTAATGTTTAGTTTAACTATGACTTTACCGGTGAAACGCGTGCCTCTCCCCACAGCCAGTGGGTATGGAGAGATCAGATAACATGCCACCGAGGAGCCAGCAAGAAGACTGCCAAGGAAGTGGCTTTCCAACGTTTCGGATAAAATGAGAAGTGCCCCAGAAAAATCTATCCTTAAATGTCATTGCAAAGCAGCGCTCTCCCGAAAGCAGATTTGAGGGAGAAATATTTTCTCACACTTCTCCCGAGCAGAGCGCAGGCAGTGGGAGGGACCTGCAGGGTGGCCATAAGGAGCCTGCGAGGAGGGGAGGGCCATGCAGAGAGCTGCAGCCGGGCTCCTTCCCAAAAGGTCTGGAATTAGCGCGCTAGCGGAGAGACGGCTTCATTAGTCATGGCACAAACCTGCTAAGTAAAGCTATCCACAGAAAGAATGACTTGTGTGCTGGCTGCCAACAGACTGCAGGAGAAATTCAAGTTGTTGTTTTTAATTGCCTATTGTACCCTAAAAGAATCACGATTGGATTAATGCAGTGTCCCCCCTCCGCCCCTCACACACCCCCTCACACGCACACGCCACAGTGCAGGAAACAAGATTAGACTGGAGTGTCTTTCCCTGATCTTTTGCCTCCCCATCTTCCCTTCTTCTCCACAGGAAAGACAAAGACTTGCTGGCAAAGTACGCATCTGGGAAGGGTCCTCAGCTCAGGAACTGGGCATATTCCTGGGCTACCATAACTGGTTTGAAGCAGGCAGCCAACTATGCCTTTTCTCCCCAAATCTAGTTTAATAAAGTGAGGAGAGAGAAGAAAATATATGTTATTACTTGTGAAGATTAGCAGACTGTTGATGTGTTTGTGCCTCCAGGGATGTGTGTATATCACTGAGGTCGAGCAGAGGGAGCTCTCAAGATATTTACTGTATGGAAATACATGCAAGAACCCAAAACATAGTGTAGGAGGGCGGTGTTTATAGCCTGTACATTTAAATAAATAGAAACCATCCTTCAAACTCACTCTTTGCACTCTGTTGCATAGGGATTTACATTTCTGGCCTCGTGTATAAGGAAAGGCTGAGTATTAGGGAGAGGCAGTGTTCTTATAGGATGTGAAAGGAAATAATGGGATACACTGAGCATGCCTACGCATCCCTCAAAGACGTCACTCTATCTGGGAGCCAAAAGGTAAGGGAGTGGGTTTGCTGACTATGACACATGGTGGGAGGAGATCTGAGACACAAAGGAGTCATGGGTGTGAACCAGGAAACAAGACCGTGCCCACCCAGCTTTTTTGTTTGCTTGAGGAGGATGTAAAATATGCTTACACCAGTTGTGCTCCAGCTCCAGCGCTAATTGTTAACAATAAAAGGTCACCAGAAAACAATTGCTGGGAACCAGAATTACACAAGGGGCCTGGGTAATGCGATCACTGCTTCGCGGGAGAATGCCATCCCGCCGGGGAGCGGGTGCTGGGAGATCCTTGGGAGGGACTCGCCAGGTCAGCCGAGGAAGGGAGGTGCGCGCTTGTGTCGCTCAGACCTCCCCCGCCAGCTCCCTGCTCCCAGACGGACACGCACGCACCAGGCAGTTTCAAGCTTATTTAGCACTTATTTTAGGGAGTTTAAATGCAAGGTGAAGGGCCGTTCTTTTTCCTGTTATCCCGGGAGGAGAATATTGGCTTCGACATCCCTTCCTGCGGCAGCGGTGGGGCTTTGAGGGGGTGTGCCGGGTAGGTTTGCACAGCAGGAACGAGGACTGCCATCCAAGGGAGGGCCAGGGTGAGCTGGAAGGCTGCTAGCATATCCCGAAGGAAAAAGAGGGAGGTACCACTGGAGTGTCTTACACCCTCCCAAAATACGTCTCCACTTCATGGGTGTGAGTGCTGCTGTGGAAGAAATTTCTAAGCTAGCATTAAATTCATCTGTGGGAGCACAACCAAGGGCTGAAAAATCCTGCCAGTGTGTTGGATAAGTACCTTCACAACCCATCCCATCCCAGCTCTGTGCTCTTGTGGCTCTCTGGTCTACTTGCACGTCTGCTTGTGTGGTCAGCACACCATGAGCTGCTCTCTGACCATCCTGGTTGTTTAACCTTCAGGACTGAACAAAATTAAGGGATGTCTGCACCAATGAGAGATGCTTTTGGCCATATCCATGCTGAGGAACAGCCCAAATGTTGGAGAGAGGCTGCGTTCAGGCCTTTTTGACAGTCAGTGGTGGGTACAGCAACAAAAATGCCAACCCTGTGTGGATTTAGAGGCATTCTGGAGCATCTCATGTCTGAGCAGACTCAGATCCTGACTGCCCTGCCTTCATTCCAGGTTCACACAAGTTCAACTATTAGTAAATGCTCCAAAGACAGTTATTTACCTTTTCCTATACCTTGCCCTGTGGGAAGATGTATGTGTGTCTAGCCCACCCTAACCTGAAGTCCTGGACCCTGAGCTTTCTGTAGCTGCATCCACCCAGAACAGCACAGCTTTGTTACCCCGACAAAGACTTCCATCAGTCACAACAGCTCTCTCCCAGCCCTTCAAATCAACTCCTGCAGCCAGACTTTACAGCTAGGGAGAGAGAACAGATACATGTGAAAAGCGGCCATTGGGGGACAGAGCACAACTTTTTTCCCTTTCTCCAGTGATTGCACATGTCTGATAGTGCCCATGCAATTTTGAAGTTGTTCTGTTTTGTGATGGGGCTCAAGTCTGTTAAAAGAATCCACTGCCAAAAACCATTTTCTCCAAAATTCCATCAAATCTAGAGACAGAGGTGAGGATGACCAAGCAGCTACTCCATAGGTGTTCAGTACAGAAAATTTCTCAAGAAAGCTGTAGGAATAGCGTGCAGCAAAGCAGGATGGGGATAATAACTTCTCAAGCAGCTGAAGGACACTGTGAGAGATGTTAGATGATCTATGTGAGGAGAACTTGCTGAATTCTCAAAGCTTCCCACATGCTGTTCCCTTGTGTGAAGAATTTTGTGTTCTGCAGACAAGGAGAGCTCAAGGAATGACAAGGCTCATCTTTGTGAGGTCTAGCAGTGAAAAGGGGAGCAAAGATTAATTCGGGGCCAGGTTATCACCGACAGCATCATTATAAAAAGTGTGGGCAAGAGACCTTTAGATCTCTTTGAAGGGATGCCAGGTATGTGCTAGAAGCTGTTGGAGCATGTCTGGGGTCATGCAGATGAGTCACAGAGTCTGGGGACTGTGGTGTGCCCAGTACCAGTGGTAGAAAAGACACTCAGGAGCCACAGGACCCTGGGTGCTGTGAGGTATTTTGTCTGTCTATGAATCCAGCCCCCAATATTTACTTCAGTTTGGTCACAGCACGCAAGAAAGATGCCAATAACCTGATGAGGATCCAGAGCATTGTTGCAATCCCCACAGGTATGACAAAAATCACCTGTGGGGGAAGGACTGAACAAACTATTTGCTTACTGTAAAGAGAAGGAGATAGGAGTGAATGCTGAGAATGCTTTTAAATATCTAAAGAGTTACTACAAATAGCAGAATGCATCTGTGTTAGCCTGTGGTGAGCTAGAGAGGTAGGGAGAGGCTTCAGCTGGAATAGGGAAGATTCTTGTTAGACACCAAGGAAAAAAACACCAACCTTTGTGATAATAAGATTATAAAGCCCTGTAATGGACTGACGGGAGAAATTCTGGGTCTCCAGATTGGATGTCTTTAAGAGGAGAAAAACAGCAGCCAGGAGGGACAAGGATGTAGCTGATGATACCATGGATAACCTCCTGAGTTCCTTCCAGGTAGTACGCTAGCTTTACAGTGAAGAAGAGGTAAAAACTGTTCTCCAAGTTGTCCTTCATTCATTCCCATTTCTGCCTGTATGACTTTTCATTCCAGCTGCATTTAAAATGAGCAAAATTATTCCTCTGTTAACATATGACTGTGTAGTAAAACCCAGGAGTTAGGAATGAGTAGGTCTTGAGAAAACAGAGGATATGAAAAATTTTTATTTTTATTATGGTGACCAAATCCTCCTTTTTCATAGAGCAGGTCTGATTTTGTTCATTTGCTCTCAGCAAGCCGAGTTAATGGTTCCCGTTTTCTGTAAAATAGAACTCCCATTACTGAAAAAAAAATCATTTTACAGCACTCAGTCTTCAGCCAATAAAGTTTAAAAGCTGCATGAGGAGTTTTACATTTTGAAACATTTACTTTTAAGTGAACTATAAAGATGAGTCTTAATGCCCAGATTTCTGAATCAATAAAAATGCTCAAATGTCTTTGTCAACAGCATAGTGGAACTGAAGCCAAAATGCCACTAAACAAAAGATAAAATCTTGGATGAAATACCCTGGCCTTTACTGTCATTTGTGAGAAGTGCTGTCTCTTCATATAGAGATATGAGCAAAAAGTGAGTCCTGCCACCGTGTCTTACCAATGGGTCCTTATGAAGTGGGCCCAAAATAGACCAGTTAAAATAGTGCAGCCTTTGCTGCGTGCACCAGGACTTTTAGCACATGCTTTTGATGAGAAGATCTTTATGACAGTAAATGTAGATACTCATTGTTATACTTAAGGTTGAATTCCAGCTTTTGTCCTAAATCCTTCCTCCTTCTCCTCTCTGCTATATTTTTAGCTGCTCAAAACTTTTGGAAGCAATTCCTTTTGCAATTACAATTGTCACATTTGCTGTTATCATTTCCTGGTAAAAGAATCCATGTTAGATTGAATAATCCTTTTTTTTCTTTTTTTTCTCCTCCTTGTTTGGATATCCTTAAGATGTAATTTGAAACTCAGCCCTAGCCTAGCTCAAAACTAACAAACTGGACACCCCAGAGGTATGTGAGAGAGACCTGTGAAACAAAATCAAGCCTTAGGCATCAACTGAATCCATAAGGGTTCCCTACCTACATCACCTTTTATGGACTCATGGTCCACAGTTGCAATAGAGATTTCACTGACTAATCTAAAATTAGAAGGAAGAAAACTCCAGGGTTCAGCATGATAAAAGCATTAACGTCCTGGAAAGTGCTGATGTGACTGTGGATTTAAAATCTCACACTTTCTTGTCCCAGCAGGGGCACATACATGTGTACTCTCTGCTGACCCTTAGGTTTGGTCCAAGGAGATGATGCCCCACTCTGATGGTGTTCATAGATCCTGCAGTCTCTTCATGTCAGTGGTATAAAATTAGGGGGCAAATCAGTTGAAGCATGATGATTAATCATGACCTGAAATTACCACGAACACCAGTTTGCAGGTTTGGCTTTTCACTGTTGTTTTTTATGAGCAGGTAGTACAGTGTGTGCTCACCAAAAGCAGCCCCAGCCTTCAAGCAGGGTCACTGGAGAAAAGCCCTTTCAGTACCTGCAGAGCCAGACCTTCAGCAAAAGGCAGGTCTGTTCCCCATGGCAGAGATGTCAGCAAGAGCATCACAGACAGATTTGCTTAACCAAAGCCCCATTTAGGAAAAAAAAAGCATTCCTAGCACGAGAAATTTTCTGTTATACAGAGCCTGAAGTACAGTCCTAGCTTTCCATGGGATTGGGATTTCAGGAGCCTGAAGGAAATAAAATGATAGCTACGTAGAAGCCATGGTCTGCCGTGTGAGCAGCTGTTGAAAAATTAGTGTCTTTCCTAGGATGGTGTGGGGAGAGAGGGACTGCAATATTTATCTAACATAGAAATGTGTGTAGGCATTTGTATCTCAGTGCAACCTGTAAGGGGAAAGCAGCCCAGCCTAATCCCCTTCCTCAGGGCAGAGCTTGGAGTGTGCTGCCTGTCCCATGACGTGAGCAAATCTTCATGGACAAACAAGAACCTTCTCTGGCTGGAAAACAGTAACTTGTAATGCAGGGCATGCCAACCTATGTCAGCAGTATTGCTCCCCTGGCACTGCTCCTCCCCGTTAATTGTAGAGTAGAAAACATTCTTCTTCAGGCTTTTCCTCTAACTACCCCAGAGCGAGAGCCAGGAACTGTGGACATTTGTGTGGAGGGAATCTGGCAGCTGAAACGCGTGGAAGCCTGGCTGTGGCATGAGCCTTTCCAAGAGCAGCATCTGGACTCCTGGTTAACTTCCTGACTGATCTCCTGCCTCAGACAGGATGCCAACCCCGATAAGTGCACCAAACATAAGGGGAGGGCTGGGCAGAGGCTTGGACATGTCTTCTGGTTTAAAAATAGCGGAGCAAATCCAAAGCACATTGGTAGAAAGGCTGTAACTTCAAAGCTCAACTGGAAAGTGCCTCCTCCTGATGTTTGTCTTGCAGATTACTGCCTAGGTTGAGTTTCTGCCTGTCCCTGCAGAAAAGCTGCAGCTGCAACCTCGCTTACACAAATGGATGAATTCGAAGCTCAAACACAAGACCATTTCTGGTGCACAGTGAACAGCTTGTCTCAGTTTATGGGGGCATCTGTGTCAAAACTGTTGTGATGCTTGCAAAGTCCACCAGCATTTTGCTTGTCTGGGTGAAGATGGCAGTTCTGTATGTGCCATTTTCCTTGTTTATGCCCTTAGGAGAAACCTCTGACTGGCTTTCCAAAATAAAAGGGGAAAAAGGTGGTGTTTAGGTTACATCTCAGCTGTGTGTATGTGTGCATATATATGGTGTGGGGACAGTGTGCACATACGTGTGTACAGGAGAGACTTTCCTTCAGTGCTGACTCAGAGATTACAGGTGACTGCAAAGTTGTTTGGTTCTTCTTCCACCCAGGCAAACCACCTGCCAAGCTTGGCTTCTCCCTCGGTGTTTGAGACATCCACATTAGCTCGTTACCTTCTGGAATGCCACAACTGTGGAGGTGAAGAAGCCAAAACACTAAAGCCAAGGGCTGAAAGCAAGTGACAGTGTGTTATTCCAGTACCCCACTCCTACACAGGGCTTGTACATCCCAACCCATGCCTGGCTTTCACCACCACGGTGTTTTCAAACATGAAAATGTGACAAGGCTTCTGTAACTTCTTTGGGACCAGAGTCAACCGCTTTTCCTACACACCAACACTCTGTACATACACAGATGAAAACATGCAAGGGCTTGCAGACTGTATAAACATCATCCAGCACACCCTTTATACAAAAATCACCCACTTTGTTGATTCACTATTTCTCTTTTCACCACAGGGAAGACTAACACTTTCTGAATAACAGACACAAAGTATTTTGCAAGTGGGAAACAAGTGGCACCGGATGAAAACTCTTGAACAACTGATTTCTCTTGTCCTTCTGCAGTTCTTTCTTCCCATTAGCATTTTTACCCTGCCATTCTTGTCTAAAGATGAGGGGGAGAACAGAAGAACAGCTAAACCCAAAGCCTGTTATACACCATGTACATTGCAGCCTGAGACTCCTCAGTGCAAGTACAAACGATGTTGGTTTCCTGCCATGACAAGGTAGCAGGGAGGTGTGCCAGAGGAGGAAAATGATCTTTTTACAAAGAGAACCTTGTCCAAGACAACTTTATTACCAGACATAAACTCAAGAGAGTTAAAAAGCTTATTTTAAAAAATCATCAGGTGCAGGGCAGGAGGATTAAGTCAGGACTTAAAAGCTTTCCTCCAAAGTGTGGCGAATAGATTCTGAACTCTGATCACGTCTGCAGCATCAGCAGGTGACTGATTCATCTGCAGCATGGGAAGAAGACTTTTTAACACAGTCCATACAAGGGATATTCCACTGCTCACAGGACACCCTGGCCCACTTCATTCACTTGGCAATTCTCATCAGGCCATGAAGGCAAGTTAGTCATGCTCCTGTTCACAAAGCTTCTGACACTTCTGCTTTACAGTAAGCCATGAAGCCTCAGAGACTCTCTGCCTTATGGGTGTCGTGCAACGACTGAGACTGTAATATCTTAAATTTTTTTCCAGGTTTGTCTGATAAGTGGGTGGCAACAGTTAGAGGCCAATTTGTGCTTTTCCATCACTCTGTCTAGACATATTTGCAGGCACTGCTTTGCCTAAAAGAGGAAAGGGTATATCATATATTACACAATAATGGGTTATTTTTACTTGTAATGCATTAAGAGGCTGTTTTCAATCAGAAACCGTTTGATATGAGGGTATGTTCTGGACGATAAATGGAAAAAGTGGAGCATATCCTTTTTTTTTGCTTTTTTCACACAGCAGACAATACCCATACTTTCCACATAGACAGGAAATGGCTTAGGTTTATATATAGAAATACAGTCTATATTATATGCATACGTAGTGTATTGATTTATTTAAAAACTGTCTCTGTAATTGGTTGAAGCTGCAAAATTGATACACACCTATGTAAATACTTCAGTGCAGCCCAGAAAAGACAAATCTGGAAACTTTAAGTGAGACTCCTTGCCATCAGACTCTGAAGGCATGACATGCATGGTGTGAGGGTCATGTGCCGTTCAGCAGTCACTCAGAGACACCAAATCTGCTCTGCTCAGCATCTGTGTGTCATAATTTATAGTCCTGCCTGATTCCTACAGTATCTTCTCACCACCCCTTCATCCCACAACTACTTCTGGGGCAGCAGTTCTTTGTTCTTACTGGCACCACAAGTGGGGCTGGGTCCCATTCTGGCTCAGGGCTGTAGGGGTCCCCAGTCCCAAATTCCCTGGCTGCCTGCCACCCCTTTTGGCTGGAGCTGTCCACTGTCCTTCTCCGTCTCTGGACTGGAAGAAAGTGTTCTGGTTTCTCAGGAGTGGGGTGTGTCCATAGCAGAGCATTTTTCTGCACATCCAAGTACTGTCTGTAGCCACCTCTTCCCTGGGAGAGCAACACATAAAAAACTTTTTCTGTGAGGGCCACAGTTCCCAGGCTGCAGCTCAGTTTGGATTTGGGGTTTTTTTCCGTATCTTTGTGCTTCTGCCCCTGAGGACATGGACACTGGGAAGGTGGTGAGCTGCTCCCAGGTTTCTGGAGTCCAGGCTGCTTAAGCAGTCAAGGAATCCCTGCTTTATCAGTGCTGTTCTGCAGTTCAACAGAGTTAAATCCCTTTTTGACTCTAAACTCCTGCAGAAGATATTTGGATTGTTTTAAGATGATCTTCCACTAAGCTGAGACTCCAGGGGTTAGGAAGGTTAGGAGCTACGTGTTTAAAACTGTGTTCAGTTCAAATTGGATGAATTCCTGCTCACCAGACTATGCTCCACAGTCAGGCATTATGGTCAGATTATTTAATACATTAGCAAAAGTGAATTTGATGGACACAGCCACCAGCTGGACTGTGATCTGATAAGGCAGTCACAGAGAAGACATAGTAATAGACCAGAAAAAAAATATTTGTTTCTTTCAGGCACTGTAAACAGATCTGTGTTTACTTTATTGCAAAGGGATTTTTTTCCTGTGCTACCAACATGTAATCTTTCACTTGACTTAATATGTGTTTGATATTGTTTGTTTGCTTGCTTTTACATATGCTACCTCCCTTAATGGGATTCTTCAGACTTGTATTTCATTCCATGTAGATAACAAACTTCTCCAGTGCTTCCCTTTATATTTCTCAAGCTCCACATATTCACATTGCTCTTTTCAGCACATTTTTTCCCCAGCTGTTTTTTAATAAGGCAAGAAGTACAGTGAGAGTACTTGGCTACTTCCTACTGCAACCATTAATGGCCATGGTAGGCAAAGACTCACAAACCCTGTTACAGATAAGAAAATAAATCTCTCCCTACCATGAAACTGTAGTGTAAGGACTGAAATACTCTCTAAGCCGTAAAAGTTGAACTTGGAGTGAGGAGAACTCCAGCCGTCACCTTGCATATTTCATTTGTTACAGGCCATCTGTGTGCATCATCAGGGTTCTCAGGAAAATATTACTCAGCTGTCTTTTATCTCTGTCTAGTCTAGCTGGAGCGTGGGTAGCAGAACACAAAGAAGCAGGTTCCTACCCTCAGCCTGATGATAAAAGATGCTGGTAACCTAACAGAAGCAAATGTTCTGTATTGATTAATAATACAGGGCTATAACCCGCTGAATCTGCTGTGCATGGAGCAGAGTTTAGAAAACAAATAATGAGTTTCTTCCTTCCTAATAAGCTCTTTATTAGTTGTTGAAGTGGAATGTGAGAGTAGAAAGTAAAGCTCAGGTATCAAAAGAAGTGGTGATGACGGGTTGAGGGGGGTCACTTGTGAAAACAGTGGAAATAAAATCAATTAGGCCTGTCAGCTGGAAAACATCATGGGGAATTAACACTTGTTTGTCTGGATTCCTCCAGCCTGAACAAAAGTGCACAAAAAGTGTATTCAGGTAAAAAAGAAAGTGTTGAATTAAAACTGTGGTTTCACTAAAGGAAAAAAAAAAAGTGTTATGTTATGTTAGACTTACATCCACTGACAGATGAAATATGTTAATAGGATGCAATTTTAAAACCAGCAATGAGCTTCTACCCTTCAGAAACAAATGCATCTGCACAGCAACAATGGAGGGAGGTAAAGGTACCAGCTCTGTAAACTTTAGGGCTCATAAAGAGTAGAACCTGGCAGGGCCCTGCTGAAAATGGTGAGATTTTGCCTGGTTACCATGAAACTGAAATTACAGCTGGTGGCATAAATTGAAAAGGCATGCAAAAAATCCAGGGAATATTTGGATCATGGGGCTACAAAGGAGGGTAACCTTGGGGGCAGAGGCCTTCAGGAGTCTTTGGATCTCAACCTCATTTCTGTTTTATTTTGCTTTATCTCACTTCATGTTTGAAATATACTGAAAGGCCCTTCCCTCTACTGAAAAAATGTTGTTTTGTTTTGGTTTGGTTTTTTTCATCTCACACTCCAGGAGAGCAAAGATGGTGCCAGGGCAGTTACAACCACAGCTTCTACTGGATCAGTGCCTGACTGAGGAAATCAGGAATTCAGGTCTACGGTCTCCAAGGCCTCTGATTAAACTCATTAAAACTTGGACACAAAAATTAAGCAGTGAGATGCATTGGCCCTGATCCCTTCTCCTCCCCTAACTCTGGCAGACACCAGGGAGTTCCCCCCAGCCCCTGGGGCTGCCAGAGGAGTGACCACCCTGGGCACAAGGCAGGGATGCCCTCCTGCATCAACCTGGGCTATGCAGAGCCCATACCTAATTACCAAAGCCAGAAGCTCGAGGTTACCTGCACATAAAATCAAGCCTCAGCCTGCCAGATGGGCCAATTTCATGGGTGATTTTTAATCACTAGTTAATTCATGTAGGTTCTACTGAGAGACCCCAAATTGCCAAGAAGTACTGTAGGAATAAGCACTAGGATCAAAAAGTTTCAACAACTTCCACTTATGCTAAAATAGAAGGGGCTTGTGAATAACTTCTTTATCTTTTAAACTTGTGTTACCATTACTGATTTTCATTGGTGGTTTTTGAAGCAAAGTATTTGAGGTAGCTTTCAAAGCCTGACTGGATTCCAGAATAAAACATGCAATTGTTCTTTCCCTGTTCCCATGTTTTTTGCACTGACTACACGTACACATTCTTGGCACACACCACAGCCTTTACAGTGCACAATTTTTAATGCAATTAGAAAAAGAAACAATTCCAAATGACAGGAATAAATTAAAGGAATGGCTTGAAGGTGCAATCACAAATGGCTTAGTATTTTTCGTTCAGAGGGAATTGCTTCATGAAAAACATTTCTTCTGACTGTCTAGCAGTTTTTGAATCACCTTGTCCAGTGTTTCAAGAGTCATGGCCATCCCTAGCTGTAGTCTGAATTATTTTATTTGTAGAAATGTGTATAAACAATTTTTTTTCCATACTTGGGTGAAATAATAGAAGAGAGAAGTGTTCTTTAACTTTTATCTTTGTTATTCCAGCCATTGAAAAGCCCTGGTCACTCCTGCTTTCACATATTTTATTTCACAATGAAGTTGGGATATTAAGTCAACCAACTTACACATTTCCATGCAAATAAAATATAACAAAGCAAGAGCTACTTATTCCCCTTTACAGATCAGTGGTAGGGAAGGTGTGGAAAGCTATTTGGAGCTCCCTTGTTCACCCCTGTTAACACATGTGTGCTTCCTTAAAGGAGTGATTACACCTTGCTGTTGGCAGTGCAAAGCTTAGTAAATCTTTACATTTTCACTATGAAATAAGGGAATTTCCTCATGCTTCTGTGGGCAGCCAGCCAGTGAAAGGTGATGGGAAATACATGACATCCTGTTCTGCCTACCTTTTATCTTTACTGTTCACAGATGCATTTTGAGCCTGACATGCAGGTGTAATTAAAAACGGGTTGATGCCATGCACAGCTCAGCAGATGCACACAAAATTAGTACCTGCTGTGAATCCAAGTACTTTGGCTTTTATGAAGCAGCCAGGCATTTGCAAATTGTCTCTTGTAACTGCAATAATATGAACATAAGAATAAGCTGGATCGTGTGGCTTTCACTAACATTGAAAGATGGCAAACACTTTTCTCAGTAGTACTCAAAGCAGTGTAATGCTAACTATTCACACTGATGTTTTTCAACTAAGTTAACATTTATGCACTGGTGAATTTCACACTTTAAAAAAAAAACAACCCTTCTTTTCCTACATTCCCTGCTCATGTAGGCAGCAATGCAGGCCCCGCATTCTCCTGGCCACTGCTGTGCTGAGGCTGGAAAGGGTTGGTGCTCTGGTCACCCCTCTTTGCCACGGTCTTTAAAAGGTATTTCTAAGGAGGATTCAGTTCTCCAGCCTACCCACTGGAGGCACTGTGCTTGGCATGCCTGATGGGGCTGCCATACCTCCTCTTCCCTAAGAGTCAAACCAGGAGAGGGAGAGGCAGGCAGGAGGTGCTTGCTCTGCAATTGCCTGGTCCTGCCCTGCTGCAAACGACGAGAGACTCTCGCCAGGAGGGGATTCCAGGTGGGGACACATGCCAAAGTGACAGGGAGCAGAGGATGGGGCCACAAAATTTGATGGCAGTGGAGCTTTCAAATGCAATACTTCACGAAGATGCCACGCTGGCTCCTCCCTGGCAAATGGCAGCAAGAAAAACACAGTTAAAGGAAGATCCATCTCCTGCCTGCCTCACCAGCAGCTCAGGCGGGTTTTGTTGCTTTCAACAATGGGGCAAAGTTGGCTACTAAAATTCTCCTCGCCTCAGTTTAGCGATCCCAGACCATGAGTAGGAGCAGTCCCTCACCTCCGACGAGCGCAGCACCATAAATCTGTTCAGCTGCACATTTCAGCTCCGTGGTGTCAGACAGGCGTAATGAGAGCTCCAGAGTCCAAGTGCCACCACTCCAGTCTCCCAGCAGTGCCACTGCCCACGCTCCCTGTGAGTCAGCTGGTGGGAGGGGAGAATTAGGCCCAACATGTCTGGGCGGAAGCAATGATTTAATCAAACTGCTCATTCCACCTCTGACAAGTGTCTTTTTATGCTTCGTGGTGTTTAGTTTGAAGTTGCCAGTTGGAACTTTTCACACCTGTGGTTTATTTAAGTCCTTATTCTGCTATAGCTCTACATATTTGAGACAATAAATGTGTCCTGTAGAGCTGTAAAGTATTAGGTGAGGGAAACATTTATGTTCAGGTGATGAGAATAAATGAATGATACAGGCATTGCTACATTTTCTATTACTTTCCAAATACAGACAACTGCTACCCATGACCTCCCAGCTCAGAAAACCACTTTTAAATGCTGTGAGGAACTCCTGGCTAAGTCCTCAAAGTATTCGGAGTGTGTGTTCTGGCTGTTCATGCAAGCAAATTTTTCATACCACATATAAATATTCCCAAGAACGATCACATGGGCCGATTGTGCTCGTCAGGAACACTTAATAAGAGAAAAGGAATGACTTCAATTTAACGCTATCACACCTGAGACCAAAATCTACTTAACAGAGAGGAAATTAGAAAATATTTACAGAACAAAAATTCCAAAAATAAATAGGAAACCCACACTGGGGTGGGGGGGAAGCAGGTAACACTAGCAGATCAGATTGTAGGAGGACACTGCCATACTTGAGAAGTGGAGTTACAGAGTAACCCAGAATTATTTCAGACAGTATAGTGGGTTTATCAAGACTTTCATCAACAGGTAAGCAGGAGATGATTTTTTTTTTCAATCGTTAGACATTATTGTAATAGTTTGTTAATCATTCATTTTCAAAAATCCTGGCTTCCTCCAGCAGTTTAAAGTTAACCAAAGAATAAGCAATTGTATCTATTTGAATTACCTTGCTTCAGACACAGTAGAGCTTCCATTGTCAGGGCAGCAAGAGCCAAACATTTCCAACTTCTATTCTCGGCTGTAACAATTCAAACTGATTAGTCAAAAAAATTTAAAAAATAAAATAAAAATAAAGCAACACATTATATATTTTCTCGTTATAGCATCTTCTTTTAAGGCATTTTATTCAGAACAGCTGTGTCCCTACTGTGTCCCATCACTGTCCTGTTCATCTCACTTGCACTCTCAAGATAAATGATTTTTAGATGTACATGGCTGGACCTTGCATTTAAACAGGCTCTAATCCCCATGGCCAGAGATACCATGAATAACTGAAATACCAGAGAATGAATAGTTTCACTAACCATGTTTTCCCTTAAATAATCAGAGCACCTGGCAGATCCACACACATTTAATTAATTTGCTGTTTGCTCCATTGCATAATTAACCATTTAATTTCACTGCCCTCTGGTTTTGCTCACTAATTAATTATTTCTTGCAATTTCATTGATCGGCTACTTGTACATTTCTTGCTTTTCCAGCCACCATGTTTACCTTCTCCTTTTTATATCAGCCCTCCTCCCTTTTTTGTTCCTGCCCAATTTCCACTCCTCTTTCTTTCCTTTCTCAGCTGTTGCTCACTCTTCTGTCTCAGCACTGGAGCAGCCCAGTCCTCACTGGGGCACAACCACTGCCCCCAGACAGAGTGGACCCGGCTGGGCACCACATTCAAGTCTTGGAGAGGGTGGGGACCTCACTGACAGAGCAAAACCTGTTTGAAGTGTGATGATCCCAGGCGACAACATCATCCTGGCTGCAAATGATTCATTTCCAGTTATTAAAGCAAACATAGCTGGACTGGGGAGACATGATTTAGGACAAATGCTGCTCGCAGTTGTTTGAAATGGGAAGGCTTTAATGACTTGGGGATTTTCTGTTCCTAAGACAGAAACTGTGCACTGGCTGATGTCTTAAACCTACTGCTTCGTGGCATCCTGCAGGTTACTAAAAAGAATGCTATATGCACAATATAGCCAAAATTATCTAGGAAATTAGCTCCTATGGGTACACACAAATCTTTACTAATGCCTAGAATACAGATTTGTTTCCCCTCTCCTCTATGAACCGGTGTGCTCATTGTCCAATCTGGGTTCACTTAATTCTCCCAGAAGTCTTTAAAGCTATTTCTACTAAACATTTTGGATAATTTTTTTTCTCACAAACTGTTTTAGTGAGCTTGCACTCTCTGCTGCAACCCATTCAGTCAGCGAGTTTTTGGAATGTGATGGTGACTTTGAATTCAGTCTCCTAATGCTGGGCTCTCATTATCTAAGTGTAGCCAATGTGTTTTATTTCTGTGAAAGCTTGTTTGGATTTCCGTCTGCCCCACTCTGCTCTGGTTTAGATTTCTTGTCTGAATGCTGTCCAGAACCCAGTGCTTACGCTACCATTCACCATATCACTTTTTGCTAATTGCTCCCATATTCGAAGGAGTCACGTGTGCCAAATTGCTGGATTGTGACTGCACTCTCAGGCAGCTTCTAGCACCTCCCCAAAGAGGCAATTAAAACTACAAACAGTGCAGGGACAGGAAAATTGCCTGTCAGAGGCTCTGGGGGTCATCCGACATTCCTTCAAAAATGTCTTTTTTGTGCATTTGACCTTTCTAAAAGAGGGAATATTTTTACTGCTAAATTTTCCCCTTTCTTTCAGCAGACTGTTTTGGATGATCATTGGTTGAGACGATCAGGCAATGTTGGCTCTGATGGATAGGACAATCGTGGCAGTTCTGCCCCAGTGGTGGTTCAGTGAAGGACTGAAGTCAGCTCTTCATTTTGTGAACGTGAGGAACGCCGCTGATCTCAGCAGGACTGCATGCACCTCTTGATCCTGTCACTGGGAAACTGGTCCCAGAGACAAAGAAATATCTCAACTTGAGCTGAATCTGCAGAAGAGATCTGTATGTAACCGCGTGTCTTGATGAATTAAGCAGTTTTACTAAGGATTGCTCCTACAGGTTGATACCTCTCTTGGAAAAGAGCAACATAAAAGCTCTGAAACACAGAGCAAAGTGAGGCCTAGTTACTGCTCAAATCTAGTCCTAATTAGGAGCTTTTTGTTCCTATTACCAAATAAAAGGAACAAAATTCCTTAATTCGGTATTCTATGTAACAACAGGTGAATGTAGCAGGATGAAGGCAGATGACATTTCTGGAAACACAAGGAACCTCCTGTGACTGAAGGAACATCATTAAAAGCAGTGAGAATGGCAGTTTCAAAATCAGAATATTGGATCACACAGAAAATCATTTGGCTTAGGTATAAGAGAGGAACTAGTGGGGAAAAAAGACCTAAAAATGCCTTCTGCCCTGTGCTGATGAGAATCAGTGAATAGCTCCACATCCAGTCCTGCATGTCCTTGGTGATCTGGGAAAAGCATCATGGATGCTGGGTGAGCCCTGAGCCCCAGAGCACCCAGGATGGGTCATGTTTCCCTTCACCTACCAGAGGAGCCTCCTCTGGCTGCAGGGAGACACCAAAAGTCCTTAAATATTCAGTGAAAGCTTCTCCATATGAATCTTCAGTCACGTTACACCTGAACACATGTTTTTGGACATCTGTCTTCCATTTGAAAAACAGAAGGCTGAAAAATGTTTCTGGGTCTTTGGAGGGGGGAAGGGGAGGGAAGGGACAGAGGATGCAGGTTTTCCAGCATCAGGATCCTTGAACCAGTTCTCCAGCAGGGTCAAGTGTCTCATTCTTTCTCAAGAGCTCATTTTTATGCTGCTTTGTATTTATCCAGGCCCCTTCCTACACACAGGGAGTTGCTCAGACCTGGCAACAGACACATGTAAGACAAATTGTTTGGTGCTGGGTAAAGAGCTCCATAAAACCCCAACAGCTCTTTGTGCTCTACTTTGCACCTTGGCAAAATATATGTATCCATTCACCCTGAAGGTGGGACTGGCAATAGAAAATCTTTCCATGAAGAGGAAGAAAGCCTTCAACAAAAGGGGGAAAAGCTGTTTTTCGACCAAAGTATTCCACTTCTCGATTTTGTAAACTGATATAAGGGTGGACAGCATGGGTGCTCAGCAACTGATGGGAAAGGTGAGGCTCTTCAGAGGTCAGCTCGTCCCATGGCAGCAGAAATGGCCCTGTTTGCCAGGTGCTGTTGTCCTGTTTTTTTGCTAAGCCTTCTGTTTTAACCTTGGAGTGGGAGAATATTCACACAGTTTTATGTAAACAATAGCCGATGTTTATTTAACCGTATTTTCTGGTTTTCATTCCTTTTGTGATAAGAGAAAGTTTGATGAGCATCTTTTTTCTCCAGTGAGATTGAGGAGGAAGTGACATGTTCTCCAATCCCTTGTGGAGTTAAGAATCTTATAAAACATGTCAAATGTAAATAAACTCTCTCTTTTCCCTCCTTTCTGCTGAACCTAGCAGGTGTGAGAGTGTCCTTTATTGTGCTTTCACCGGCACATCGTGCCAGCCAGTAGGTGCAGGTTGTCCCAAGGTATTCTCCCTCAGAGTGCTGCCAAAAATCCCCAGAGAGAACAGCTCCTAGGGATCAGCTACGCCTGAGGTCTGCACATCACTCTCAGATGTCTGGAAATAACATCTTTCTCAGATTCAGCCCAAGTTTGCCAAACACTTGAGCTATTTCTTTGTCTCTGGGACCAGTTTGCCAGTGACAGGACCAAGAGGAGCAGGAGGGTTCGTGTGACCCTGCTCTGGAACAGGCTCCACACGCAGCTGCCACAGCCGACCCCTTTGGCCTCTGCTCTGCCGGCCCTGCAGAGGAAACATCGGGGAGTGAGGAACAAGGGTGGATTTGTCTGGGTTCAGTGGCTTTGAGACAGCACCTGGCAGCACAGTGCCCAGACAGACACCAGCCTTCACAAAGAGTTGGCTCTGGCCCACAGCAAGCTCTGAGTTCTACCGGGCAGAAGGTCCAGGCCGTCAGTATCTTCCTGAGGGGATGTTTCTGGCATAAGGGGAACGTGGATGGGAACAGCTCTGGTTTAAATTGCTTAAAGTAATATTTGCTGGGGGAAATAACCCCAGAGAGGGTTGTCTGCAGCCCTGTTGGGGGAGATGCCTGTCACATAGGCAGAGGATGATGCTGTGTATGCTCCCTCCATAGTTCGTGGCGGATTGTTCCCTGCCTCTTTGCCCCGACTCCTCCCTGTCACCTGGTCACCAGTCCCATGTCCGGTTTGCTTTTCCTTCCCTCCCCCTGCCAATTCCTTCATGTCCTGCTACTTCCTACCAGCAAATCGAGGCAGGTGAATTTCTGAATTTTTTGGGAGAAAACGGCCACTGGCGCCACACCAGGGACCTCCCTCACCTCTGGCTGCACTCAGTGCCTGTCAAGTCTCTGGTGAGGGTGGGAGGGGGCTGGGGGGAGCAGCCAAGTGAAGTGCTTCAAGCTGTGAGACATTTTCTGTTCACGTTGCAGGCCAAACCTCTTGGATTTGAACCAGAATGGCCACTTTTTGTGGAGGCAGATATATCTGTGGAGAGCAGGAAAGAGTAGCACGTACCCTGGCCATGGTGTTCTCCCAGGGAAAACAATAATGTGAGGCAACACTCTCCCTGCTGCAGGCTGCACGTTGTCCTGCTTGATGGCAGCAATGGCTGGGGCAGCTGGCATTGCACCCTAAATAGGGAGCAGCTCTCCGGTGCAAAAAGTCACCTCTGCACCACTGCCACGCTGCTTCAGATTTTCCTTTGGAGGGGCAGATTGCTCAGAAGGAAGTAGCAAGGCAAGCCCAGTGTCATGTGGAATAGCTGAAATTCCTCAAGTTCCTTTTTGCCAGGATTTCAAGCTGTGAAAGACACATGATCTCCGCTGCTTGAGACTTTAACTGAGGATTTTCCTCAACAGAGATGGATAGGTAGCTGTATAATTTTTTTTTTTTTCCCCTACATCTGAGTTAAATCATCATTAGGGTCTGCATTTGGAAACAGTAACCTCAGATGGGGTTTATCAAAAGGAATATGTGACTCTTTACCCTTAGGAACTGATCTGCTCTACGATCACTTTTAGAGGAAAATACAATTAATTCAATTTTTTTCTCCTTTTCTGCCATTCATGTTGTTCACAGCACCCCATGAAACTGGAGGTTGAGATCTAGTGGCCTCAAACCCCTTATTGCTGTATTTGGTCTCAGTCAGGGGCCAGTAACAAGCTGTATCTATAAATCTCTCTTGTGCTTCTGTAGCAGGAGCTGTTGTCCATTTTCACGTTGGTAGGGAATGAAGTTTAAACACTGAACAGCTTCATGCTGATAATCGCTGATTCGTCAGAAGTAGATGAGATGAGGAAAAGAGAAGTTTTATTCCTTGCCAGGTCAGTGGTTTGCTAACTGCCCAGCCCATCAGGGGGTACCTGGTTAACTGAAGAGGCATTGCCATCTGAGGGAAGAAGAGGGCTGCCAATAATTTGTGGACAGGAGTGTTGAAACTGCCTCTTAAATAAAGTTAGAGATCAGCAACCTTTGGGGAGGAGGTGAGAAGATACAGATTTGAAAAAAAAAAAAAACAACTGTAGGAGGCACCAAAGGAACATGGTGTAAATGAAGGTTAGCATGATTTAGCAAGAAGGCCCTGTGACTTTGAGCTCCTTGGAAGAAAATGAAGTGTAATTTACTTTAATTTCTCTATCACTCATGTCTTTATGAACCTTTGCAGTTCTTGTTATCTGTTCCGGATTTTTTTTTCAGATAAGTGTCTTTACTGAACTTAAGATCACAGTTCATTTCCAGATAATTTCCAGATAATTTGCTAACAAAGGCATTGCACATAGAATTCCTTCTTCCTGTGTGTCTGGAGCACCCATACAAACAGCCAACACCTCTGCAAGTTTCTCTGCGGTGTCCAAGGTCTCCACTTTCCATGCCTTTGCTTCCCAGGACAGCTTGAGAGCGGATAGTGCAGGGACAAGAGGAGAGGAAGTGTTTCCTGGTGACCCCATGTTACCCATGGGGCAGTGAGGAACATCCCTTTACTGACAGAAAGTTTACCACAGATTCACTCAGGGGATTTGAATTACTCAGGGTCTGTCAAGCTCTTGTCTGGCCTGTGGATTTGAGTGTTTTTGGAGCACATTTACCCAGCATGAATGCCCAAGTCAGCAATGTGCAGCTGCCAGCTCAGCCATGGTGGCTGCCTGGGAATGCAGGATGAGCTCCCTGCTGGGTGAAAATAGGGCAGGTAAAAGCACAAGGTACCACGGTGCTATTGCAGCTTATTTCACTTTTACCCACAGCTTTGAATGCAGCCAATTACTGCTGGTGAAAAGCAGCTCCATCACCTCCATTTGAATTTATTTTTTCTTCTAATGCACATATCTACAGCTTTGTATTATTGCCTTAATTTTGGAAATGAGAAAGGAGAAAAGAGAAGGAATGACACTTGTCCCTGATGATACAGCCATTGTCAGACCCATGAGGGAGGCTCTGAAATGCCTCCTCTTACTCTTGTTCTCATTCCTCTGGGTTATAAAGATGTGACAGATACAGTACGTGTTCTGTTCTTACACTCTGCTTCGCAAAATCAGACAATTAGGAAGATTCCTTGAACACGAAAGCCGAAGACTGAATGATCCAGAAATGTGCTTTCTGCTGTTTTCTTTACTTTTTTAAATAAAAATGTGTTTCTTTAAACTCTGAAATAAATTCTGTCTATTTGCTACCAGGTTAAATCTTATTTTATTTCCTCAATTCTTCTCTCTAAAAGCTTTTTTTTCTCAGCTTGCATTATGTTGGATAACGCTTAGAATTAATATCACATAATGTTAGTCTAAAAATACATGTACCATTATTATTATCAAATAGAGATAAGTGTGCGTTGCCAAGTAAAAAGAAAGCTGTGAAATATAATGCCATGTACAAGGATTTTTTTCATGATCTTCCAGAACATGAAGGATAGACATGGGCTGCCAGATACTCATTTCTGATGGCTAAATGCAACTGTGGTTTCCATAGCTATGCAAGGTTTTGTACAGCACCCATCACCACGGTATCTAAGCATCTGTTGCTGCTGCTGCACACTTGAGGCCATGGTGCTTTGAAGAGAATTAAATTAAATAAGTGAAAAGAAGGTCCTTGAGCCTGGCCATCCGTAGTGTGGAGTGACTTAGGCCAGGTTCACTCATAAAACAGGTTGTTTGTTAATCTGTCTTTTCACAGCTCTCCAGTTGCTCAGCTCCTCGTTTTGGTAGCACCTTACAGGAAAAGTCTCCATGTCTCATCCAGTTCCCCTCCCGCAGCCCCAGGACACGGCTGCTCAGGACACGGCCACCAAGGTCAGAGCACCAAGCTCTGAGCTGTGCACCAAGTCAGACAGGCTGCTCCGTGCAGTCTCACTGCCTTCTTTAGGACCTGTGGATCCCAAGATCCTTCCCAACTAGAATCACAAAATCACACCTATCAGTTAGGCTGGAAAATGCCTTTAAGGTCATGGAGTCCAACCACTAACCCACCACTGCCAAGTCCACCACTAATCCATGTCCCTAAGAGCCACAGCTCTAAGCCTTTTAGATACCCCCAGGAATGGTGACTCTACAGCTAACCTGGGCAGCCTCTTCTAGTGCTTGACAACCCTTCCAGTGAAGAAATTTTTCCCAATATCCAATCTAAACCTCCTCTGGTGTAACTTGAGGCCATTTCCTCTCATCACGTCACTTGTTACCTGTGATAAGAACCCGACCCCACCTGGCTACACCGTCCTGTCAGGGAATTATAGAGACTCAAAAGGTCACCCCTGAGCCTCCTTTTCTCCAGGCTAAACGCCTCTGGCTTCCCTCAGCTGCTCCTCCCCAGACTTGTGCTCCATACCCTTCCCCGTCTCTGCTGTCCTCCCTGGACATGCTCGAGCACGTCAACATCCTTCTTGTCATGAGGGGCACAGAACTGGATACAGGATTTGATGTGAGAATTTTGTGTCTGGGATCACTTTCAGAGGTTTTCTTCCCTGGTCTTGCTAGCTGAGTCTTATGTGACTGTCAGGCTTTCATCCTCTCTGCACTACAGGAAGTGTTAAGTTTTGGGGATTTGGCTTTCCCTATGCAGTTGAGATCCCTCTTTGGCAGGATCTCTCTTTGAAGATTTATTCAGATTTTTCTTTTCTCCAGGAGATTTCCTTTATCTTTCATCAGGGAGGTTTACATCTTCCTTTTACCAGACCATTGGTTGTTCTCTCCCTTTTAACAGCACAAGTACTTCTTTGGGATGGTCTGATGCAGTTTTTATTGGCTCAAATATTAAATAATTCCTGTGCTATCTCATCCTTGGCTATACTTTTTGATGATGCAGATGCTCCCCGTACTTGGAAGGCAGCATCTGAACTCAGAGCAAAATCTCCCTCTAACGCAATTCTCACGTTGTATAAGAACATGGGCATTGACAACACAATTTTATGCATTCGTATCAAGAGAATCGGGGTTGTAAGCTTTTAACTCAGCTGTGCCTGAGACCAGGTACGAGAGTCACTAAGAATTTAGAGGCATTAATAGAGCCTGAAGTAACCTGGTCCACAGGTTTTTCTCTGAGACAGATTTAATACACCTCATGAAGATGTCAGGATCAGGTCTTGGAAGGTGAACAGCCGTGTCTGTATATCACTGTCCTTAATCATAGAATCATAGAATGGTTTGGATCGGAAAGGACACTTAAAGGTCATCTAGTCCAAGCCTCTGCAATGAGCAGGGACAGCTTCAATAAGATCAGGTTGCTCAGAGCCCCGTCCAACCAAGAGGTCACAAATTCACAGATCCTTTCAGACTACACAGACCAACACTGCCACTAATGAAGCAGTCCCATCAGCCCTCAGCATCTCTTCCTTCACCCACACCCTCCTTTGGCTTGAGCTGGCACCAACCTTTGCACCAAAGTGATTTGGAGAAGTGGAAAAAGTCAAAACTAACTCATACAGACTCTTCTTTTTAAACTTGTCCAGTGCTCTGCTCCAGTTCATGGCACAACATGTGCTTGAGAAAGGAGATGGCATTAGGCAAAAACCTCACAGCTGGGACTGGAAAGCATCACTTCTCCTGACCGGAGCCCTGGTTAATTCCTGATTTAAGGGAGTTGTTAAATTGTGCCATTGAGGAGGGTTTAACTGGCTTGTGAGTTCCGAAATGACCCTACTAATTGCTAAACCAGGCCAAGTGTTTCTTCATTAAACTCTGTTGTGTGATTCCATCTTACTCTGGATCTGTCACATTACCTGTCTTGAGTTCCTAGGCTCCAGTCTTTTAATCCATGTCTGGCAAATTAGCTGCAGGACTTCAGGGGATGATTCCTTAACCAGCCCTTTCAGAAGGACATCTATTTTCCTGGGGGAAAATTACAACAGGCATTTGTAGTACCAGGGTTTTTAGCTGACCTATTTCCTCTAGTTTTCTCAGCACATTGTCACTGGTTAAATAAAGCCTCATTAGGAGAGCTGGCTCCTCTGTCTGATTGCAAGGTTCAATTTTGTATTCATGGGTTCCTCTACTGTTTCCTGCAGTTCCTAAAAAAGTCTGACTGAATGTGGGGCAGGAATGGGAAATTTGCAACGCTCTCTTTAGACTGCACCAGCAAATACCTTTAAAATCAGATTCTAGAACTTCCTATAAAATCAGATGTTTTGAGAAAAGCCTGGAGCCTCTGCTCACAGTTGGAGTGGGTGGATGTCCTGCAAGAGCAGCAATTACTGTACAATAAACTAGTCAACATGTCTCGTGTAACTAGCATGAGTCTTTATTATAGGAATATCACCCGTGCTGACAGATCAGGCCAAGAAAACCACCCTTCTCCAAGCATGAGCACACACGAGCAGACAGGAGGGCTGCAAGGATGCACCACAACAGCACCGCCCAGCTCCAGCTGAAATCACGCTCCTGTTCCTTCACTCAGCACCCACCTCGAGCCTGGAGATGGCTGATTTTGTGGGACAAATGGAAGAGGGACCCAACAAAATAGATTATCTCCTCAGCCCTCTGTCTGCCATGCCCAGGGCAGAGACCAAACAGGACACCCGTGGGATGTGGGCAGGGGGGTGGCCGAGCTCTCCCTGTGCTGCCTCAGCACTGGCACAAGGAGCTGTCCATGGCAGCAATGTCCTTTCCATGCTCTGCACAGAACTCACATCCCCTGGTTTGCTCATGGGAGGGGGCAGACTCCCTACTTGCCACTTGAAATCTCACTTGAAACTTGAAGAGATGAGTGGGAGACAGAGAGAGAGAGACAGTAAAACAAGTTGGCATTTAAATTTGTCAATTAAATCTGCAAAGATTCACTACCTTGGATTTTTGCTGTATCACTCCCTAGTTATCCTCTTTCAATGCTTCTGTCCTCTTTCCTTCTGCAGGTTCTGCCACAGCCTCCTGTGCACATGCTGCCTTACAGAGCACCACAGATAATTTTCTGGTTTTTATTAGCTTTCCAAAAACACATGTAGCTGGACTCCTTCACTTCAGCCCCCTTAAAGTTTAATAGGGTGTCTATTGTAAAGCTAACTTCTTCATTCATTTGCTCATACGGGGAATATTTCCTTTGAACAGCAGGCATGTTCTGCTAGAAAAGTCCCTCTGGGAAAATATGAAGCTTTGAGAAATGTTCTGTCCTCCCTCAAAGAGGTCCCATCTGAACACAGACAACTTCTACTGCAATTTAACTATCAATAACCACCCCCTGCTGTAGCAGTATCTGCTGAGGCACCGAGCTCCGCAGCCATCCATAACTTCCAGTGAAATGTAAGCAATTAACCTGATTTTAATGTTGCGCAGGTATGTTACCGACAGTCATCTGTAATTCTTTAACATTCTTCTCAGTGTAAATCACCTCGGAGGCAGGGCAGCCCCTTTCCTAAGGAATTTCAACAAATGCTGAGTTAATAGCCAAGGAGCAGAGAAATAACTTTAAAAAGGAAAACATACCTCAAGAATTTTCACTAAAAGAACACAAACAAACAAACAAGCAAACCACAAACAACCTAAGATGAAAGCCTTCATTTTAAATTAATTCAAAATGTAAAAAGGCTTGGTAATACGACTGCCCGAGAGAATGATTCCAAAGAAAATCTTTATGGGATTTTTTTTTTAAGGTAACTAAATTTCATAAGATTGCACATGATTAACCAAATATTTCTGCAGATTTAGAGTCTGAAATGCATTTTTACATTCGAACTCAAGTATTTCAGTTGCTCATGTCTGTGCATGGGATCCAAGTGGGTGCTGGGTGAGGGGAGGACAAAAGCTTCTCTTTCATTTACTTTCCAAATCCAAAATACAGGCTCCTGCATTTTGGATCAAAACCCCAAAAAGCATTCCCCTACGTGTTTGGGCTCTCCCACATGATGCCACCAGTGCACAAGAGTGCACCAGCAGCACACGAATTCCCACTGCATGCACTTCTCCTCTCCCACTGAAGCCATCCCAGAGAACTGCTCCTGCAAAGGGAAGGGAGCAGGCCCAGCTCTATTTTCAGTGTCACCCTGGCAACCGCTTTCCCCTCCATCTGGATGTCACATCAGAGAGAGATCCTGCCACCTCTCAGGTTTAACACAAGCCTTACAACTTCTGGGGAGGTCTCACAGCCCCAGCCAGCCCCAGAGACTGGAGGATACCTTCCCGCACAGCTCCCTTTTGAAACTTTGGAGTGTTTAGCTTTCACACAAAGAAAACGAAGAAAATACGGCCTAGTTATACTTTAAAAATTGGAAATCAAGAGGATTAATTTAGGAGGTTTTGTGATTCTAAGTTTACCTCTGGATACTGGAATGCCTGAGGTTAGTAGCACTGCCCCAATTTAGCCCAGAAATTTGAATTTGTGTTTATGCAGGTAATAAGAGAAATAGATTTTCCGTATGTTTTACTGAAGTGCCTAGAAGAGAGCCATATTGTTTATCCAGCACAAATACCCAGGTTAGTGGGGTGGGAGTTTAGCCTTTCTCCCCCTGCCCTCCCCATGGGAGGCTGGACAAGTTCCCCAGAGCAGTGTCTGCTCACCCCTTCCCCCGGTCACTGCTGCTCCTCCAGCTTCAGGCCACCCACACCAGACCCTGGTGCTGACCACCCTCAGCCCTCAACATCTCTGCAGGTGGGTGAGAAGAGAAGGATTTCCACTGGTATTTTATTCTATGTTTATTTTTGCTTTATTGTTGTGTTGCTGATGCTTCAGAAGTCCCAGTCCTTCAGAGCATCCCTTGCATGTAGAGTCACACAAGCTGGAACACCTCATGAGGCCATTCAAGGTACAAGGATGGATCCTGAGTCAATCAAAATCAGGAAAAAATATATTCACTTGTAATTATTTTCCATGGCCAGAGCTGCACAGTGCAGAGCAGAGAGGACAACATATGGCCTCTTTCTGAGGCAAATGTTGCAGCTGTCCATTGCACAGCCTTAGAGTGCTTTCCGCCCAAGCTGCTCATGGTGTTTTGGCCTTATTAAGTATTATGATGCCTATTTTAAAAACAGGCAACCTGCGGCCCATGGGGCTTCCTACAGCCACACAAATTGTCTAAGATACACTTGAAACTGCAGGAAAATAACATATGCCTTCAGTTCTGTCTTTTCCTCCCATTGCCTGTTCCTTAGTGCCCATCTGAAAGAAAAAATGGGGAAAAAAATGACAAAAACGACCGTAACTCCATAACTTAGGGAAAGCAATTATTCTCCCACAATATCAATGAAACACTCCCACAGTCCATCACTGGGTCCACAGCCTCCCATCTGCCACTACTGGCAGAGGAAATCAGTAATCACTAGAAACTCTAAGGAGCTATGCAAGACCAGAGGTGAGAAAGCAGCGTGTGTGTCTCTCGCTGCCTGTTAAGGATGGGGACAGGAGAGAAAAGTTCTTTGCTTTTAGTCCACTGTGATCTCTGGCCAAGTTGCCAGTGCCTGGGAAAGGAAAACTGACATTCAACTTCCACATAGGCACCATGGTCACTCCAGGTCTCTGGAGCTGCTTTTGCCCATCCTCAGAGACACACGGAAGTGGGACAAAAGCAGGGTGGGTGGGAGGAGGATGTCTCAGACACCTGAGTGTAACTGGGAGGTGCCCAGCTGGCACAGCAGGTGAGGGAGCCTGAGCTGTGAAATTCTACTTCTGTGGCACTTGTCAGGGGCAGTGCTTTAGGCCAATGTAACAAATAAACCTTAGTATAGGTGGATCTAGAACCCTGATCCACATCCAAGCTTTCCATGACCATGGAGGAGTCTCATCTCCCATTCAATCCTGGTGTTTGAATGTGGGTAGCCACTGGATCAGCTACAAGTGCTGCTCTAGACCAAAACTTTACCTCTGTCTCACATCTTGGGAAAAAAAAGCAGGAGAGGAAAAAAGACAAAATCACCTTTTAGAGAATTAATTTACAGACAGATTATTACTCGTGAAGACAGTAGAATCTGAGTGGAATAGGAGATTAAAAACCCCCAGAATTCTCTTACAAGTATTGAAAAAATATCCTAAATATACAAAGAAATTTCCATTTAGGATGACATTTGGGATGCACAGCAAGAAAGAACACAAACCCAAATCAACCTTCCCTGTAAGATCATCAATACAGTTGCTCCAGATTAATGCTGATAAAACTGAAATCTGCCTTCCACCCACGTAAGAAATCTGTGATTAGCAGGTGGGAGATCACACACAGTTCTGCAGAAAATTTATATATTTAAAAAAAAAAAAAAATCAGTGATGGAACAGAGCTGGTTGATTTCCCATTCTGGGTTTGTTCCCAACAGCACTTATGCAAAGTTGTGGGTTTTTTCCTCCTTCAGGCAGATTTTGGTTGTGTGAAGCAGCACAACTTGCCCCGGAGCGCGCTGCAGAGCAGCAGCAGCCACCTGCCAGGAGCTGCTCTTCTGCAGGTCCCTGCTCCCCCTGAGCATTGCCACAGCCAGGGCAGGAGTGAGCAGCACTCACGGTGAGATGTGCCACCCCCTGACATGGTTCTAGCGCTGCAGGTGGAGAACATGTGGAGGAACATTTTCTTTCGAGCAGAGGCAGATGGAAGCGGGCACTGAAGGGAGAGAACGTTTCTGATGTGCTGTGCTCTCACAAAACCCACTGAATGTCTCAATAGCAGGATTGCACTGAATTTTAAAAAGAGGAAAATAAGTGGAAAAGCAGAACGACTGAAGGGTCTATCAGATCTGACACTCCAAAAATATGGGAGACAAGTGGGAGAAATGTAAGCCACACTTCACTCCAAGTCTGTAAGCAATGAGTGCTGGTGAAAAAGGACACAGATCTTGCTCCTGACAGTAACTGGGTCTGATACCTTTGATGTATTTAGGTTTCCAGTTTCTCGAGCAGAGAAGGATAGTAGAAATTTAACAATCCCACACTCCCAACACAAGGAAACATGTTCTAACATTTCCAACAGGTTTGTAACATGAAGGTAGAAAAACGAAGGAGAAAAGATTACTGATCTCATGATTAATCTTGTCACATGGGATGGAGAGGGGATTGTGATTTAAACTTGAGGAAAAAAAACAACTTTGGGGATGGCCAGGAGAGCCAAAATCACCTTCAGGAGAGAGACTGCAGATGGGAGAGGACAGAGCTCTGCTGACAGGTGCCTGCTGAAGGAGGCACACCACCAGGCTGTGTGGCTCAGAGGCACTCAGGAGGTCCCCAGCACAGCACAGGCTGTCAGCATCTGCAGGACTGGGCTGGTCAGAAGGGCCTCTAACTGCCTTTTTCAAAAAAAAAAAAAAAAAAAGGTTTGTTATGTGTTTGGTTTTAGATAGTGAATAAAAATAATTGGTTTGGAATTTCTCTGGTGAGAGCCTTGATTTCAGAGACAGGGAGCCTGAATGAAGTTGCAAAAGCCAGTCAAGCACTCACAGGCTTCTTGCATCTCTCATTCTCCCTCTGGGCTCTGCTCCTCCTTCCTCCTCTGGAGGGGGTGCACCTTGCAGTTTGGGAAACGTTGCTGTAGGATAGAAACTGGAAGGTAGGCGAGGAGCTGGAGGCTGTTACAGGGAGTGTTTTAGTTTGACAGGGTAGCAAAAAAATGGAGCAATCTGCAGTAATGGCAAGGGAAAGTTTTGGTTTGTTTTGTTTGTTTTGTTTTGCTTTTTACTCTGTGCAACTCCTTTGCTACTTCATTGAATTCCCAACCTCTCCCTCTCTGGTATTGCTCCATTCCTCTTCAGCCATCCCCTTAAGCCTCCCACTCACATGTTCGTTGAGGATTAATTATTTCCTTTACACTCATCCTTGCCAGCCCTGGCCTTCCCCACATGTTCAGAGCTTTACCAAGCTCCCTCACCTCTGCACAACCCAGCTTCTGCTCACTTAGAAATCCCCTGTTTGAGAGACGACAAACCTCTATCCAGCTAGCCAGTTCCATTCCTTCTTTCCCTACTCCAGGGCAAACCACCACCTCAACCTCAAAGCCAGGCTTTCCCTTGACCTTGACACTGGGCACGTACTGCCACATCACCCAGAAAGCCTCACATCCCTGCCATCTGCTCCACCTGGGCTCAGAAACACCTTTATTCTTGTTCTGGCCCTGGAAACTGAAGAAAGCAGCAGGAAATCCTACAACTGGCCTTTATCAGATCAGTCTGGTCTAGGCAGAAGCTGATGCTCTCTGTGCTTGGGCAGCCCACGGGCTCACAGGGATGCTCATCCCGAGGGGTTGCATCCAAGCTGCTCCAAGGCCCTGTGGCCACCCTGGCTGCCATGCAGGTAGCCCCAAGCACTGACCACACTGCAAATTGCAGGATAAACACTCCCTTTGTCCCCCAAAACCCAACCCAGCCCACCTCAACAGGTGGAGTCTGAATAGCTGCAGTTCTGGCTTGGCTGATGGGCCTTAGTCCATCACCTGTATGACCGAAGTGCAACGCAGCTACACGAAGTATAGCTTGTGTCTGGGGGAAGGCTGGAGGCAGGAGAGGGGAAGACACAATTCACCCAGGCACAGAGAAGAAAAGATAATGAGGAAAGCAGGTATTTTTAATTTTTTTTTTCACCTGCGAGGACTCCTACACTTTACCCACAACAGGAGTGTCAAGTACTCAGATCAGCTAGAACTGGGGGTTTGGGAGATGGAATTTTTGTCTGGCTCTTTCCCTTTTAATGAAAAGTGTTATTCCATCTCACTAGCTGAAACTTAAGGAGACTTGTGAGAAAGAGGTAACCCCTCCACTGCCACTCAGGATGAATACATTCATTTAAAGACAAAACAAATGTGTTTGTCCTTGAAACAACCGTGACGCTGCTGACTGGAAGAGCTGTTTCCATTTAAAACGGTATGAGAGTGTGAAGTGTGAAAGTTATATATACAACACAGATTAGAGAAGAGCAGCCTTTCCTCCTTATTAGGAGGGTTTTCCCCCCCCCTTTTTTTTGCCATTTGGAGCCACACATCCCCGGGAAAGCAGGTACTGATCGCGTTCTTCCCTTGCATCCCGAAAAGCAGGAGGGTGTTTGCCTAAACATGCAAGCACAGAGGCAAGACTTGTGTATTTTATATAGGAAACTGCTTTTGTTTGCTGCCAGTAGGATACACAATGTGCTCTCTACAGGGGATCAAGATGTAGGGCTGTACAAACACCAAGCAGCAATACCTTACATAACCGGCCCTGGGGGAGAGCTGTGTGTCATGAGGAGAAACAGTTTTGCCAGGAAAGGTAAAACACAAGAGGCGATGTAGAATTCATGGAAGAAAACAAGAGGCTGGCGGAAAGCACAAACCCAAAGAAAACAAACTCTCTGTGCAGATTATCACCAGGCAGACGGCTCGGTCGGAGCAGATTCACAGTCAATTCACTGCTTATTGCAGCGACTGCATCCGTAACTCTTCCCTCGTGGGATTTGCCTTGTTTGCCTGCACCAGGCACATGGGATTGAAGGCAAGGGATGCTGCAGGGGTGCTGGAGACAGGACCAGATCTGGGGTGGGAGTAAAGGTCCGCTGACTGTGTGGTTTGGGGAAAGGTGAGGTTTACTGTGAGGTGGGTGGGGAACCCAAGGGTGGACGCTGTCCCCTGAGTAAAGTGCTGGGCTTGGAAGGACGGGGGATCTTGAGGACCTGTTAATGCACCTTTGCTCCCCACCAGGGGATTGCCTGGGTGTGTGATGAGAACAAAGCACGTTGGCCTCCCTCTCAGAGGGCAGTTCAGAAACTCTCTGTTCCCGTACAAACCACGGTGGACCTACACGATCAAAATAACCCCGTAATGGCATGACACGGTGTGAGTTTTGCTCATCACTGAATAGGTAGATTCCCCCATGGCTGACTTGGAAAAAGAGACTCTCTGGGAAGAAAGAGAGAGAAAGAGTGAAACGGGCTTGTAATTTATCGACAGCCTGAAACTTTGCATGCAAGAAGGCCACTCACTGCTGGGCCTGCTGAGAGTGTGGCCAATTATAACCAGCAGCAGCTTTCCTAAACCTGAATCAAGAGAGGACAGTGAGAATATCACTCACCATCCCAGGGAGTATCCTGAAACTGCAGATTTCTCCCTGATGCACCAACCACAGCTGCTTGCATTTTAAGCCACCCCATTAACACTTATTTCTCTTTGGGACACTCCAGGATATCAAGTGACCCCTCCGAAGCCTTGCAGACCACATGGAGAGCAGGTACATGAAATCAGCCTCACCAGCAATGTCCATCTAAAAGGAAGACATTAAGGCCTAGGAAACAAAGAACATCTCTTCCCTTCCCCAGCTTCCTATTAGCATTGCCTTCAAGGATGATCCCTCTCAACACAAACATCTTGGAAATGCAGGGCTCTGTGAGGAGCTGAAGGTCGTAACCAAGTCATCAGAAAGCATGCAAGCCAAGCCAGCCTCAGTGTTCTCTCTGATGACGTGCATTATTCCTGCCACTTCACTGAGGGTCCTTCACCTGACAGCAAGCGTTTGCGGATGACCACTGCAGAATTCCAAAGAAAAGACGGAAAACCTGATGTAAGCTGGAAGCAGCAGTGAGCTGCTGCACTGTGTCTGATGCTAAGCAGGGAAATGGGTTTGATTTTTATAGATGTCTTTTGCACTTCAGAAAAGTGCTGTAATTGCAGATACCAAACTGAGTAAGAAATAGCAGTTCTGCTGCCAGTGCAGACGAAACACTCCCCAAAGCCTGTTATTAATAGAAAGGCAGGGGCATTGCCGGCAAGATAAAAAGGTCAGGGAGAACTTTTAGCCATTTTCCAATTAAAAAGGGAAAAAAAATAAAGGAAAGGAAAGTCATTCTTGACATATTCTGAGGTGAAGCAGAAGTCAGACTTACAGAGGACTTGCAGGCTGTGCATACAAATGTCCTGAACACCAAATATCGACAGAGCAGGGACACCCTGGCTGGCTCCCATCCACTCCCATCCCGGGCCCTGCAGCTGGGAACAGGGAGTGCCACTGCCTTGAGCAAGAAGTCTGTGACCCGGGCTGAAAGCTCTGGAAAGAGCAGGGGATTTTTGGTGGTGCTGCTGTTGAAAGCAGAAGAGCTCTGCTGAGGGCTTGAGAACAAGTCAGGAGATACTCCAGATCTGCTCCTACGCCTTCTCTGTCTCTGAAAAATGTTCATAAGACTCAAAGCCTCAGAACTAGCAGCAATTTTTTTTGGTAAAAAAGTCAACAATTACATCCCAAACTTCTCAGCCCAAAAATCTGAAGGAGACCTGGGGAATAAAAGAATCTCCTTGATCAAAAGATGCATAACAAATTGTATATAAAATATCAAAACCACAGAAAAAAAAACATACAACAAGCCCTGTGGAGAACAGATGCCTAAATAGAATTTCAAGAAGAATTTCTATAAGAAGATGATTTTGTAAGAAGTGATTTTGCTACTCCTTTGCAGTATTTTTTCTTATGTATAGTCTTGCTAAAAAATGAAAATATGGAACTGGCATACCTTCCACCTTTCTCCTAAAACTGCTTTTTTTTTTTTTTTTTTTTAATAGCATTCACCGAACCAAATAACAACCTGAAACCCTACTTTTAATGAACTCTATGGAACCTGAATTCAATTTGCAATCAGAGAAATATTTGATCCTGGATTTGGCAACTTCAATTTATGCTTGCAGGTCAGACACAACCATTAAATCTTTTCCAGAAGTATTTACGGCTCTGAGTCTGAAATTATTTGTGGTACTGGTTTAAGTGTTTGCAGGATTGGAGCACAATATACTTCTGAAAAAGGATTAATTGTTAATCTGTAAGGAAAAGATTTTGAAGTACAATTGCAGAATAATTTTCAAGTGTGCTGTTCTTTGTAGCATGTAACACTATCTTCTGGCCAGCAAGATAAAATCCTGAAAGCATGAAAGTATTTTTTAGAATTTTACCTCAAAACCTTGATACTTTAATATTTTGTCAGGACCTTGATAAAAGAGAAGTTCATGATTTTAAATACCTTAGAATGAAACCTCAAGAAATTATAACTTCAGCCATATTCCTTTATCCCTTAGTAGCTTGTAAAACTCAAATTGAACCCATGCAAACTGACAGTGAAAGAGTGACTGAGAAAATGGCAAAACATAAAATACACTTTAACCTCCCAATAAAAATATATAATTATTCTTCCATTTTTGAAATCCACTGCAAATGGATTAATAACTTGTCGGAATTACAGCTTTATTTCTATCTCCATCAAGGCAGTAGAGTATGACTGATAGGGAGAAATAAATGTTTTCTACATTGATAGGAAATCTTTGCTCTTAACATAAAAACATGACAAGATGGAAAGATAATTTATGTAGTTCTATGATTTAGTTAAATAATTTATCTCTTCCGAGATGTATATGATATTTTAAGAGGCTTTATTCCTGTTGAAACAATTTTTGATAACAGATTATATGAGATGCCAACATATCATCAAGGGTCAGTTTTCCTTTTGATATAAATCACTACAATTCTATCATGAGGCTATTCAGTATGAGAGGTAAAAAATATTTGTATAGTTCTTTGAAAAAGAACCATTTAATTAGTATGTTTTTGTCTTGCACAGTTGAGAAAGTATAAATACAAAAATTTCAAAAAGAAGTAAAATGTCAGATGCCCAGCCAATGCTTTTTAATTTATAATAATGTGCTTTATCATAAACATTATGTAGCATAACATTTCATCATGGAATAATTTTCTCAAAATATATTTTATATTCAAATTCAGAACAATTGAACAAAGTGAAATTTAAAATCCTATTTCTCAGGTTAAAAACCCAATCAAATTCTGTAACAATAAACGTGGACTTGTTTCATACTTTTTATTTTCAAAATTAACATTATATTTGTTTGGGGTTTTTTTGTTCCTCCCCTCCATGCTCAATAACATCTCCTTTTTTAATTCATAGAATCACAGATCATCAGACGAAAAACAGCTACAGGCAAATTGCCAACAATCTTAGGTGGTTTTCACTGTTAAAAATCCTGAATTGTGAACACTCTTAAAACCCATAAATTACTGGTTTGGGAAGTGTTCCACATAGGCTGTAAAGAAGAGGCATGTAAGGGAAATGTAAGGCTTTTTTTCCCTAGAGTCAATGAATGTCCATTTTCAGATCTGTGCCTCACATTCTTTGATCTGCTCTTTCCTTTATACTTTATATAGTTGAAAAAAAAAAAAAAAAAGTTCAAAAGTAATCTGAAATTGGTTGAAATCCAAACAGGTCACCTGTGCAAAGCTGCTTGTACCTTGACGAGGTCCTCCCCCCGTCTCAGCTATGTGGGAGCAGTTCCCAGCCTCTCATGCAAGTCGGGGCAATTCTGCATTCCCTGAGCTAAACAAATATTGCACGAGGTACAACTTGATGAGGACTTAGGGACGTTTCAAAAGCTACAGGGAGTCACTCAGGACCAGCACAGCAGGCTAAGCACAGCACTGCCTACGTGCGTGGTTTTGGGGTGTGAAAGGCAGGGACAGGGTGCTCTGTTAGCCTTGTGCTCACACACAGGAAGGAGAGATTAATGGAAAGGGTTTCCTATACACATATGAGGAACATAAAAAAAAGCAAGTATTCAGGTAGTAATCTGATTTTGGACTACAATTAAAGAAAAAAGTTACACAAGGCGTAAGGAATTAAAATGTTCCATACCTTCATATCAGTCCTAACATTAATTTTGGGTGCCATGTCTATGCCATAACAGAGGGCAAAGGCTGCAGCTCAGGTAACCAAACACCTCCGTGTATTGCAGGAAAGTCTGTTCCTGTCAGCTGAGGAGCACAGAGAAGTTCCTCATAGCACATGTGCTCCCTGAGGCAGTATTAATTCACACTAATGATTATTATGGAATGACTATAATAAAAAATGACTAATCATTCACTAATGATTATATGAAGTGTTTTATTTTGCAAGGATGACAGTCTCGTGCCAGGCAGTGGGAAATATCTGCTACCCTAGGGTTGCCTACTTGTCAGTGTATCAATCTTTATCAGGCTCAAGGAAGCGGGCAACATGAACAATTTACTACAACAGATAATACCAGCAGCTATTCCTTTATTTCAAGTGAAAGGTGCTCATCCATTAACCCTGAAGGTATTGATTTAAAAACCCACTAACACTGGTTGGGAAATAATATATAATGGACCAACACTGTCCACACAGATTTTTTTAGAATATTGTTCAGTTAAAATACAAAAAAGAAGCCCCCTGATTTCCATATGCTCTTATAAGATTTTAAGCAAATTATTTTAACATAAGCATTTCTCTCTTCTTTGACTTCTTAATCTTAAATTTCATCCAGTTATCAGCAATAATAAGGACAGAGAAGGTACAAAAAACATCCTTTTGTTTCTGTGCACAAATCAAATAATTTTTTTTACTGCATAAAAATTTCCAAGAAGCAAATGCCTTTCTCCACTAGCACTGCCAGAATATTATAGATTTTTCTGGTCCCCTCAGGTCTGCACTACTGCACTCCAGCATCAGTGCTTGCAAGCCACGCTTCCTCTGGTTCAGAAGGTAGCTGGTGAGATAATTGTATTGATTTCCTTCACCCCTCCATGTTCTTGGCTCACCTTCTCCCTGCACATCCAGCTTCCTTCAATTACTTCAGCAAGGCTTTGCTGTCCAGCTCTGACCCTGTTACCCAGACAGGACCCCAGCAGCAGGGTCAGTTCCTCCCTCCCCTCCCACTCCTGTGCCTGATCCCAGCACTTGTGCAATTCCCTCTGCTTATCCTTGCAAACTGGGAAGGCAACGCTGCCAAAGTCTGTAAAACCATCAGTTCTCCCTCCCCTGAGCCACCTGCCAGGGTGGTTTTCACCTGGGACTGGGCTGTTACGTGGCCTCCCCTGTTCAGACTCCTCTGGGTCTCATCCACCCACCTGTTTCTGACTCCAAGTGTTTCTCCTTATGGGTTACACCACGTTGTGCCTGGCAGACAGACTGTCACCAAAAGGAAGGGCCAAATCAGGGAGCTAAATGCTCAGAAATGACCACTCACAAGAGCAGCAGCAAGAACTGCCTAAAAAATATACCAGCCTGGAGACCTCCAGCTTTTGTACTTCAGTTTGTCTTCTTCCTGGCATTCTTTGCCACAAAAGGGAAATGAGGAAGGAGTCATAGGCACTTTTACTTTCCATATTAACCAGAGTGGTTAGGGACACTTTGTTTGTTTGTTTGTTTGATTGATTGTTTGTAGGGTTTTCTTTGGGGTTTTTGGTGGGTTTGGGGGGGTTCTCGTTCTTGTTGTTGTTTATCTTTTCACTCTGTTTGGGGTTTTTTGTTTATTAATTTTGAGTGGTCTCTCTCAGTTTCTGTGAAGATTTAGTGTGTGGCAGAAGATACAGTGGTGCTGCCTTTCCTTTGCCACTGTCCCTGGGATCAAAGCTGCCCCTGAGCATGAGATGGTGACAGGAATGGCCTTGCTCTGTTTCCTTGCTGCTGAGAAGCAGGTTTGGGTTTGCACTTGCCTCTTGTTTCTTTTTTGGCATCTGGTGCTACTGCACAGAAAGCCTCAGCAGCATAGAAATCAGGCAGTTTCTCACAAATTTACATTTCTCACGAAGCTTTATTCCAACAAGATCCCTTATTTATGCAGAAGAAGGATGCTCCTGTAGTTAGTGCTGCAGTCGAGGCCTTCAGAGATGTGCTCCAGGCTTCTCCTGTGGCTGGGGGATTGTGGTATCACCACGTCCTATCCCTCTGTGTAGTGCATTTTCATATTTCACCCTGGATCTGGGAGTACAAAATATCTGGGAGATGCTCTGCTGTCACCCTGAGTGCTGTGGAGAGGCAGGACTGCCAGCTTGTGACAGGGACTCGCTGGAAAGCTTCCCAATTCTTGCTGGGTTCAGCTAAGAGTGGTTTCCTGGTGATGCACATGAGCATTATGGCTGGATGAGCTTTAAATGACCTGGAGAACAGATTTTTGATAAAAATGTGCCTTTTGAATAGTTCTGTAGTGTGGGTACCACGCTTTACATCCCCACACTTCTCCTTTCCTTTGGGGGACAGCAGGGCTCCCACCATCCTTGGTCCCCAGCTCCAAGACTGCACGAATATAATACATATTCCAAACATATTCCGTGTATTTGGAATAATACATATTCCAAACACCCCATCTGTGGTCACGAAGCCAGAGTCTGAATCATTTGTACATATGAATTGAAAGCTTGGATTCCTGTCATACATAATTGTGTTTACACAAATATACATATATATGTGCCCATATATATGCATATACCTTTTATGAACTGAGAAATGAAAATATACTTCCTCATCCTGTAAGACTTGACAGTCAGCAGCTGCCTGGGTGCAAGAATCTTTCCTTTTTTAAAGCTTCAGAAGGAGGAAATAATTCAAACACATCTCTGTTAAGAGGAAATAAAAATAATTTTGATTCTGTATTTCAATGTAGCAAAAAGCTTGACAAAGCTGAAATCTTCTGTCTCCTAAACTCCAAATGCTAGTGAGTCTTTCAAAAGTTTACTGAAGGAATGCCTGACCACTGCTTTACCTCCCAATCCCCTGTTTTCTACTCCTTTCAGATAATAGACTGACTTTCCTGTTTAGGTTCGAAACTGTAAAGCTGGTCTTTCAACATCACCAGCCTGTATGCTGAATCCTAAGCTTATATTTACTGACCTGGAAAAAAAAAAATCCCCATTACCTTCTGAATCAGCAGTCATTTCAATGCTGTGCAGAACTCACAGAAGTAGACAAACAAAATTTAACACCAGTGCAAAGCACACGAGGAGCAATCAGGGCTGGAACAAACAGTTTGATGAAACTGAAAGCTTCTTTATAAGAATACTGATAGTCCATCTGCAAGTGAGAAAACTTGAAACTTCAGAGATTTTTTGGAGGGGGGGAGGTTTGTGTGGAGGCTTTTGTCTGTTTTGGACTTTGCTGCAGAAAAATATCGTGTTGGTTTACGTATTTTAGAGTCACTTGTGTGAGAATAAGGAATATGAAGCAGTAAATTAAAAGCAGTAAGTGCAGCTCCCCATAAGAGTGTAAGTGCTTTGAGTGTAAGTGCTTTGAGACAGTAACCATAGGAAGAAAGCTGGCAAACTCTAAACATCTCATTTTTTGAGTCAAAGCACTGTGCAGTGCCCAGCATGTGCTCTAGAAGTACCTATATTCCTCACTGGAGGGAGAAGCCCATTCCCACACAGAAATTCTATGCTTGAAACGAGGTGGTCTCTGGGGTATAAATGAGTCTGTGCATAGAAGCTGCCCTCAGCAAGATCCAGACCTGTGACTTAAGCTCCAGGACACCAAGGGTTTACAAACCAATGCAGACTTAATAACATTCAAAACCTGAATTTCGTAAACCTTGTGGACCCTCATTAGAACATTCAGTCTCTGAAGTTTGGCTGAGGTTGTCTCTGAGAATGAATTCGCTCTAACTTTCTATTTTGTGGCCATCCTCAGGGAAAAAGGGTGGACAGCTGAGAACTGTGGAAGTCAGTAAGGTACCACATTAAAACACAGCAGGTCAGAAAGATGTAATTTTGTGCTAGGCTGCTACAGCATGTAATCATCCTTGAAATGTCTCATTGCTGTCAGGAACAAGTCTACTGTATCAGTGAGTGAAAGAAGTAGGAAGGAACACATCATTCTGAAAATTCAATGTGGCTGATGAGGCACCATAAAAACCCCTCGTGTTTGGTATAAACAAACAGACATGACATTATGCCAACAGAAGGATGAGGAAATGCTCCATCAGGAGAAAAGGACATGGAAAGTCCACCTGAAAGAAACAGATGAAAGAAATGGAAACTCCAAGAAATGGGGAACAGAGGCAGGTGGACCCCAAGGTTCTGTTAAAGGGCTGGTAAGGGGCAGCCTGACTCTAGGAATTTACTCTGGCAATTCTGTCACCCAGATAAAGTCCTCAGTGAATTAAAACTGGATGGAATTGATTCCAGTTTTGCATCCCATGAAAAATGGACCTCCAGTTTGATTCTGAAAGGAGCTTATAGTGAGGTGGGTATGAGTCTCTTCTCCCAACTAACAAGTGATAGTACAAGAGGAAACTGTCTCAAATTGTACCAGGGCAGGGTCAGATTGGATATAAGAAAAGAATTTAGTCACCAAAAGGTTTGTCAAGCACTGGAACAGGCTGCCCAGGGAAGTGATGGAGTTGCCATCCCTGAAGGCATTTAAAAGACATGCAGATGTGGTGCTTGGGGACATGGTTTAGTGGTGAACTCTGCAGTGCTGGGTTATTGGTTGGACTCTGTGATTTCCAATCTAAGTGATTCTATGATTCTATGATTCTATGATTCTATGATTCTATGATTCTATGATTCTATGATTCTATGAGCAAAACTGCATATGGAGTAGTTCAGTGGGGGACTAAGTTCACCCTGGCTGCCGTTTCTTTTACCTCCTCCCCATGGCCTTCTCTTCTCTTTTTTATATTAAAACCTTTGGATTACCCATTGGGATATTCCGCATCAGGTGAATTTGAACATGGGGATAAAAACAATCCATGCTTTGGAAAGAGCAATGGCATGCTGTGAAAATCTGGTTTTTCCTCCAAAATGAGAGCCTGCCCATTCCTGTAAGGAACTCAGAGGTCTGGCTGAGCACCCTGGCTGGTGGCAGGACTGGGGGGCAGATGCACCAGGCGACCTGGGGTGACCCTGGTTCCAGCCCTCCCTCCTTGCCACACTCTCCTGGCCTTATCCACACTCAGGGCTGCTGTCCTGGTGTTCCCTTCCTGCTGCTGTGGCAGGATCAAACAGGGCCAGTGAGTCAGCCCCTGGAGCCAGGGGAGCTGCATCTCCTGCCAGCCCCACGTGGGCACTCACTGAAGTGGGTCATCCCAGGCCTGCCTGCTTCCCAGGGTGGCTTCTTGGCTTCTGGAGGATGGCTCCCTCCTCCGTGCTGCAGTGCTCCAACTGTTAGAAGCATCTGCCCTTTGCTGGCACTCAACACCAGGACCTTGGGGATGTGAACTCGTTTTTGAGAGTGAACATATTCCGGCCTCTTCCCCTCCACAGCTCCCCATTTTTCCCTTCAGCCCACTTCCCAAAAAACCCCCACCCCAAACCACAATGGCCAAACCTCCCATCTCTGAAAGAATTGCTATTACTGAACTGTGAAAAGGAGGGGAAGGGGAAAAAAAATGGTTTCCATGGTAAATTTGCAGGATTTAATCTCAGCACAAAAAGAAGAATTTTAACATTCTTTCCCTGTTTTAGAACAGGCTGGATAGCAGATGAAATTGTCTGTTGTGTGTTGGCTTTCAAGGGTATCACACTGATTTATGTCCACAGAGACTTTGTCCCAGTATTTTCTTATTTTGTTCATGTAATCAGAAAGTTGCTTATCACTGCCCTGAAGAAGAAGATTAACATAATTTAAACCAAGAGCTTTGTCCAAAAGCTAGTCAGAAGCCTGCAGAGCTTGCTAGGAAATAACCAAATTTCTAGAAGTTTCTCCCTTCTGAAACCCCCTGTGGCAAGCACTGAAGGCAATGATATTATTTCCTATTTGGTTCTCCCATGGGGTACTGGATGCCTCAGTGGAAATTACCCTTTCTTAAAATGCTCCAAAAGTCTTTTCTAAACTGGCTACAAATACCTGATTTGTTGGCCTTGTGACACACTCAGTGTATGGATACAGAGGAGACCTCAGCTCCCCCTGGAACATCAGCAGTGTCACACTGCTGCTGGCTTCAAACACTTATTTTTTCCCCCTCATGTGAATTCAATCAAATTGATCTGGGAGGAGAGTGGCTTTCTGATTGGCATCAAGTCTGCACACTCTTCAGTTTTGCAAGATATAAACACATCCAAACAAAGCCTGCAAATGATCAAAGATGATTAAATTAATGGATCTTTTGTCTTCTGTTTCTTTCACCGTGGTAACCGTTCTCAAATGTTCCTGATAAATAGCTTCTGCCCCACCCCTCAGCTCCACTTTCTTCTGCAAATCACACAAGTTCGGAGAAGATACCAGGAAGTAAATCTCCTGGATACATTTCCAAAAAAGCAGCCTCCATGCTGTTGATAAAACCACCTCTGTACTTTGCTGACACATTTCCCAGCTTAGCACCCTTTTTATTGAGAAACAATAAAAAAGAGAAATAGTAGGAAAAATACTGGTCTACGTTTAGTTTATGTAAGTGAAACAAGATTTTTGACTTCTGGTTTTCAGTTGGATTGCTCCTGTTACCTGGAGGGATTTTAACAGAAAAGCAAAATCAGTATATGTTTATTTGTAGATAACTCATTGAACAAAAACCTATACATTGAAAAATGTTAAAATGTATAGGTAAAATTGAGTTACATGAGACCCAATTTGTTCTTCAACTGTAAATTCATCTTCCTTGTATAAGAATATCCATGTTTCTATATTATGCTAACTTCAAATGTTTTCCTTGAGACCTCTATCATGTTTAGTTAATTGTTAGGTCTTAGCATATTGAGTACATAGGTATGTCTAAATACCAGCATTAGGGATTTTTGAGGATTCCAGTCCTGTTTGTCCCCACGGAATAACTAATTACATTACGATCTTTGTAAAAAATGCATAGATATGTAGATTAGTTTTTCTCTCCATCAAAATTTCTATGCAATGTTCCAAGAAGTAGACCCAGCATTCAAGCTCAGACCAAAGTTTTTGAACCACCTTGCATTTATTTAAAAAAACCCTCACACAAAACCAAAAGGATTTGTTTGGGCTCTCTTATTTGTCCTGAGACACATCTGTGCAGGAAGTAAAAGCATCTGTCAATCCTTATTCTGAGATCAGTGTCTGCACTCCAGGGCTGTTTATTATTTTTGCAGCTCCTATGGGTTTTGGTGGCTGTCTGGGTGTTTTCCACCTGTGGAAATGCTGTGTCATTACAGGCTCTTAAAGACCTAAGCATAAGAATCCTCTTAGCACCACCAGAACATAAATAGTGACAGAAATGGCAGTTCCTGCTCTAAAATTTGGTTAAAATTTGGGAGTTTTCACTATTTTTATTTTCCAAAAAGAAACAATACAATAATCCTAGGTAAGTAGGTATAACCCTTTTTTTGCAGATAAAGGTAGAATTTTCTGCTTCTAATGTATATTGAATACAAATATGTAGAGCATAAGCACATGCTTGTTTTATTGTATAGACTTCTAAAATGCTTGTGAAATTATATATACATGCACGTCTAATTGCTCTGTTGCATTTTTTCAAAATTTTTAATAAAAAAGCTTAATCAACAGTACATGAACATTCAATAGTGTTAAAATATCAGATGCACAGGTAAAGTTCATGTTAAGATAAAATTTTTCAATGAAAATTTATGACAGAGGCCCCCTAATTCTGCTGAGTTAGCCCAAGAGCTGCTTAGTCTTTTGAAGAGTTTATTCTAAATCTAACAAGTTAAACCTGAAGAGAAGAGATTCTGAGAAAGATCTTGGGCTAAGAAAGGAAAGTGTTTACAACCCATCTTAATCGGAATATAGTGAAAATGGAATCCATCTGTAAATCATTTATCATTACACTTCCACCTCTAAACTTTTTTCCTCACTAGCGGCTGGTGAAAAGAAAGAGAAAATAATTTCATATCAACAAAACATGTTGTTACAACAGGTTTCATTTTTTTCATTACATTCCCAATATAGAGAAGCTTTTCTTTGGCTCTGTTGCTTGCGAGTCACAGACGGTGAAGTGGAAGATGTAAAACTCCATCAGACACGGCTCTCTGAGGATCCCTGCACGCGTTAGTCGGCACATCAGCTAATTATTTTTGCAGATTAATCAAATCTGCATTTGTCCTGAGCTCAGTGCAAAGCTAAGTCCTGCTTACAGACGTCCTGATGATTTCATTTCTTTCAGCACACCCAAATTCACACGGTGGCTCTAGAAGGAATTTTTAATTGATGGTAATTGCATATGAGCCTCCTAATGAGTCAGATGAGCTCTTGCTTTCCTACTGCATTCCAATGAATTCATCTGGGTGTGGGAGCTGGGGAAAGCTTGTTAAATATAGAGCCCTGGCACTGAGAGACAAATGCAATGCTGCAGGACTGCTGCTATTTCTTAAGAGTTTGGGCTGGGTGAGGGCTGTCCTCGTTAGCACTTCGTAGTCTTTCATAACTTTTTTTTTCTAATTCAAATAGCAGAACTGGAGAGCGTTAAATACACACTAACATGATTTACTTGCTGCCTTCATTTTCATCTTTAGAAATACAAACACTTGTGTATTTGTAAGTCTCTTTTTTCAGACAGACGCCAGTACCTGTTTTCTAGGCACGTGCATTAAAGGTTAATCTCATTAAAAAGCCTATGAAATACGAAACTTACAAGAAAAACTGGAAAAAAGTCTACTCATTAATTACTAAACTGGCTTTGCTGAAATTTTTGCAACAGGATGCTTCACAGCAATGGCAGTGCTTTTTCTTGGTGCATTAAATACAGCCAATATTAATCGAGTAAACAAAAATCAGACCTTGAAAGTGTTCTCAGGAAGTATCATCATCTGTCATCTTTGCCAAAAGTACAGCTGCACAGCACGTATGGATCTTTGCTTTCCACGTACTGCTCATCTACAAATGCTTCTCGGTGCACATATTTCTGGAGGTGATACACATTGATTTAATTCATGATTCTAAGATTTTCTGGCCAATCTCTGTCCACACACACACACAGAGTACAGTCCATTTCTCAGTGTAGCTGTGCTTAATTCATGGTAAAAATGCAAGTAGGGCTGATTCAAAAAGCAGAATATTTTCACCCCTATATGAAAGCTCTGTAGGAGCTCTCTGAGCAACCTCTGACCACCATCCAAGTCACTGGACTTCTAGTCTGACATCCACCCAGCTGGAAGGCTGCTTTTGCAAGTGCCACTTGCTGACAACACCTCCTATTACGTACCAGTGAATTAAGCCTGGAGATTGCTTTTTTTTTGTAGGAAGAAGTTTCAAAGAGCAGAGAGCACTGCAACAAAGGAACAGCCACTCAGGAGTGAGGTCCATGTTCTATACTCCAGAAATGTCTTTATGACAGGAAATCTATCAATTTGATGTGAAAAATACGTCAAAGTTGTGTTCTGTTCTCCAGCAGTCAGGCCTGGCCACAGCATACCCTCAGTCATACTGTGAGGAAGAACATTTCTGGTTCTTTTCAAACAACATGCTCTAGCTGAATTGCCAGGATATAGGTAAAATTTACCCAATGATTAATGCATGCTTTACCAGCTGGGTAACATTTCAGACTGCTCTGTACTAAACACCAAATCCTATAGATTTCCTTGCAACAATTAAAAAGGGGCCACAGAAATTTAATTATGGCCAAAGTCAGATTATTAATGGTTAAACAGGCTACATTCCTGAACTTAATTTTGTTGCTTGCGCAGAACAGAAAACACTGCAGAAATTAGTACAGGATGTAAATGAAGAAGACAAGCAGGCATTCGAAAGGAAAAAAGAGTTCAGGGTTTTTCCCAAGGTTTCAGTTGTAATCCTTTCTTTTCCATGGAGCAGCTGCCATGGCAGGTGATCTATAATGGCTTCTCAGAGGCAGATTGCATACTTGCTGACAGCAGAGGAGTAGAGTGATATGAGTGTCCCGGGCTTCAGGCTCTGTCAGGCAGCACCTTCTTGCCACTCTCGTCGAGCTTGGGTTCATCTTCACCAACTTGTCCCTGTCTCCTCTCCTTGTTCGTGTCACTTTCTTCCCACACTCACGGGTGCTGACTGTTCAGTCAGTCCTAGACTACAATTCAGGATTTCCAGACCCAGTCTCCTCATTCAGCCCATTCTTTCCCTCTTGTTTTTCCTTCTTCTATCCCTGCTCCCATGTACAACTCGCTCAAACACACACTTTACACCCATGGTCCATCTTCTCTTGTTCCCCATCTGACCTGCCTCTTTCCTTCCCCCATCATGTCTTGACTTCTCGTTTCGTCTGGTAAGGCAAGATGTGATGTCCATCTGCACTGGGCTGTTCTCTCCTCTGACAGAAAATGGAATTTGGGATTCACGCCCCATGAAACAGTGGTATAAACTATACCTCTTATGACAGCATTTCTTGGGATCAGGCCTTGCAGTAGTAGAAGTCCTTGAACCTTGCTCATGATTATCCACATTTCTTCCCCCATCTCTCGGAATAATGTGCCTTTCAACTCCAAGTAGCTTTACGTTCTCCTGAATGCTTATTATTCGGCTGTATTTTAAGTGCTCTTCCAGTTTTCCCTCTGCATGTGACCACCCACCCCTCCACCTACAGTCTCTATAATGTGATTTCTATCTGCTGTAGCTTATAACAGTTTAAATTATGCTAATTGTATTCAGAGATTAAAGTAAAAATCAGTTTGACTATTATTCTGCCCATATACTGTACCAGTGCTGGTAGTTATTCACTTCAGAAATGAACATGGCTAATAAGATAAGAAAATTACACTTGCATACAGTTAGTCAGTTTCGTATTTAATTAGCAAGAAAAAAAATTATTTCCATGTCTTCTTCTTGAAGAAAAATTAACCCTTTTGCCTCTATGTTCACTGTTGAAACTCAGTTCATACCATGCTAAGTATAACACCTCTAACACCTTGAGATGTGATTTCCTAAATCTCTTAGGCCGGTTCAGTAAATATTTTTTTCTTGAAAAACCATGGCAAACACAACCACAAGCATCACTCTGGGCCATAGAGGCCATGCCTTGGCAGCACACACAGCAGGGAGCACACTCCCAACAACCTCACTCCTTATAAATGCACGAGAGTTCGTTCAGCAAAACATTTCCTGGTCTAATTTTGTTAATGTGTCATGAACAGACTGGTCTCCAAATCGCTCATAAATTTAAGATTAAACTTCTTTAACATTTACCGTGGCAACAACAACAAAAAAAAAGTGCTTTCAGGATTTAAGATGGCCATGATATGCTGTCAGAAGGGGCCAACACACTCCCACTCTTGCTATAAATAACAAACCAGAACACAAGTGCAGGCTGGATTTAACTGAATTTCTTCAATCGCTGCAAAGTACACTTTGCTACATGGTGAAGAGATAATGTGTCACAACACATTTTGCATAAAGTGAAGAATCTATCCATGAGAAACACTTCTGTTTTGGATTTCCCTCTAGCCAGAACCATGGCAGGGTCCCTCTCATGAAAAAGTTGTCTAAATCTCCATCTGAAGCAAGTGGACACCACCTCACAAAGGGAAATAGAGGCTCAACCATCCATATGCAGGTGGAGTTTGCCATGTGGAGCTTCACTCCCGTTGCAGGCAGATGGGCAGAGTGCTCCAAAAGCTCTTGAACTCATCTCATTTCTCTGACAGGAATTCAAAATATGTTTTAAATATTCTGGTTTGTTTTTGGTAAAACCACAGGTGAGGGCAGAGAACCAGTTCTGCTGAAGGAGATTAATTTGGTTTGTGCATCACCTTTGAGAACATTGTGCCCCCATTTTCAAAAAGCATTTGTCAGCAATAGGGAAAGCCCTGCTGCCAAACCATCATCCTGTCCTGTGAAAGACAGTTCAGGTGCAGACTGTAAGTTAGGGCACTTCTGGACATTATGCATCCTAGGGCTAGGATACTTTTGTAATATTGGTAATAAAATTCAGTTTGCTTGTGTTGATTCACTAATATCTGAATGCTCCTCATTGCAAATTGCAAATTTATCCCTCTGTTACTGCAGAGTTTAATCCACCATGAGCAGCTCAAATGTTCATCCAAGTCAGTGCAAACCAGCTATTCCATTTAGTCCTTTGACAGCATTTTATAGCCACACCTAATTGCTACCAAGGATGTAGGGCAATGGAAAATCAGTCATAACTACTACAGATGCTCTGCCTTTCCTGTTATTTCACTTTCTTTATTTTGTTTGTGTTGTGACTCTGTTTCTGACCCTGCAAAATTTATTTTTTTATTTAATACTCAATGTGTCAATATGATTCCTATACTTTGATCAGCCACAGGCTACGTGTCCATATTCATATTAAATACCACAGTTTAAGTTACTTAAAGATTGGGTATATTTTTATTAAAATTCAGTGTATTTGTCTCAAAAAAAAAAATCTGGAGAAGTCATGCTGTTTTACATTCTTTTCCCAACAGATTTTAATTTTTAATTAAGCACATACATACACACACACACAAACACACACACAGGTAGACTGCTATCCTCCATGTCAACAGAGTGACTTATGGGTGAAATTTGCATTTTATCACCATTGGACAACCTACAGTGCCCTTGCCTAGAACATCAGGAACATCTAATCCCTTAGCACATGCAGGAGAACCTTTTTTCACAGTAGCAAAACCCGGCTCTCTGCCTGGGAGTTTGAATTTCTTTCAAGAATGCTTGTGGGGATTTAAACACCTGATTTAGAGTTTTTATGATTCTTCTTAGGATATTGAAAGTGTTTCTGAGTGCGTGACTGACAAAACCAGCAAGAATTTTGAACGGCCTGCATTCAGATGTGTTACAGACCAATATTAGTTTTATAATAGCTGCAATTTATTATTCTGGACCATTGAAATTATTGGGGAAAAAAATGGGAAAAATGTGTAGTTATGTTTATGTAGCGCACCCAAAAATGCACGGCTGGGGTGGTGCCTTGGCATGGAATTACTCAGGTGAAGGGAAATCTGCTGCAACAGCTTCATTTGCTTAAAGCAAGTATTTGTCCCAGCCTTTTCCTCTTGGATCTTCTCACTTCTGTGACTTCCTGGACTTCCAGGACTGCTCAGCACCACCTTGCCTGTCTCTCTGTACCACATCTGCCTTCCCACAGGGGTTCTTTTTTCTACCCCCTCTTCTACCTGCTCTAGTGGAAGGTGTCTGTACCCATGGCAGGGTTTGGAACTGGATGATCTTCAGGGTCCCTTCCAACCCAAACCATCCTATGATTCTATGCATGGCAGTAAAGCAACCACGTTTAAAAACAGTTCTCTCACAGCAGTGATGTTTTATCTCCTTTCTGACATGACCCGTTCAGTGTTGCTCTTTGGGAAAAAAGTTCTGTTCTCTCCCAGCTCATCAATAAGTAGCTTTGTATAAATCATTCCCATTAATGATTATGTCTTCATGATTCAGAAACCTCAAAATGAAGTGTATGACAATTTTTGTGTTAACAGGGTAACAGGTTTTATAGCAGCAGCATCAACTGGAGCCTAAATGAGTGGGTGGGCATAGGCAGAAACTCTAGGATCCCAATCCAGTTTGGTCCCACGGTCACTGTGGCAGTGGTCATGTTCTAACTTGGCTTTACTTACTAGAAATCAGACAGTCTCGTTAAGTCCTGGACCTGGTTTGTAAATTTACCCATTTAAGCTTCCTTGGATCTCTGACACTCAATAAACCATCTGCACTGCCTTTGAAGAAAAGCATTAAACCCTTTGCTCTGGAGGGAAATCAAACTCTGCACCAAAATCAGCAATGATCAGCTGCGTCCAGACCTGAATAACACAAGGAATCAAGACTGGGGCTTTGAAAATGAAAAAAACTTTGTTGCTCTGCAAAACTAAACACCTTGGTAGATCTCAAATGCTTCAGTGGCATGGACTGTCCCTGGGCTCCACCTCACCCCAAAATCCTCAGCTGGGCACTGGGATCTCTGCTCTCCTGGCACCTTCATTCTGGCCTCTTCCACAATGCTGCCACAGATCCTCCATATGCACAGAAGGAAAGAGAAGGCTCAGGCTTGGCAGAAGATGGAGCTGGACAAGGTTTTTTTCCGCTGATGAAGCAACAAAATGATTTGTTTTTGCCTGAAGTAATGATTGCAGTGTCGCAGAAAAGCAACTGGTGCCAGAAAGTTAATCATCAGACCCTTTGCACACTTGCTTCCCACACCCTGGAAATTCAGCTCTGTGTGTTAGTGCAAGCTCCTCATGTTGCCATTGCTACTGTGAAACCAGTTAACCTGATGTGACTATTCTGTGTTTTACCATCATTTTTTCTGTGGTATATCTTAACTGCAGTCAAGGTACTGCCTGGTAAATGAAATCCACTTTGTTGGATCGCCACTGAACTGCTCAAATTAAAATACACTTCAACATTTTATTTTGTTATCACACCAAAGGATTAACTAGCAAGCTCATCTACAGATGCTCAAATGGAAATCAACACAGGCACTTATCATATAGACATAAAAAAGTTACTTGTAAGGATTGTATAGTTAAACGGTACAGAAATCCTGACTACCACTTAGGAAAGGTATATCTGAAAAGGACTGGAAACACAGGAAAACCTACAAATTTTGTATATTGAAAGCTCAAATCCTAATTATTCTCACTTAATGATATCTCATAGCATGACTCCATGCAGCTGAGGAAATAAATCCCTTACCTCCTTATGAGTCCAAGAATAGCTCTTCCTGCACACAGCAACTGATGAGAGCCTTGCCCAGATTAACGGGAGTGCTTTCTAGAGCACTCTGCTTGGAGGATCTCATCTTTCCAGTATTTGTTATGCTTATCTGAACTTTTGTTTAACTCCTTTGCTGTTCTGCATTTCCCTCTGAAATATTGATTTTGATCAGAGGCCAGAAAGAGGGTGGGGTTTTCCAACACTCGAGCCACAGCAGCTGGGGCTGCAAGGATTAAAGACATCAAGGAAGAGGGCGTCCACTTCTCTAGGATCAGCACTTCTTTGCCACTGCTGGGAGATTTCATAAATACTCAGAGCCATTAGCTAATTACAGATGCTTGAATCAGCTCCCATTTTGCTCCTCTTTCGAAAGGTCTTTCTTCACTCTTTTCCCATGTCACAGTTTGGATTTCTTGTTAGAAAACATCAATAGTAAGGAAGTTCAGGGAGAAGTTACAAGCCCCATCGATCCCTATCACTTTGTCTTTTGAGACAATTTGGGGAGCCCAGTCTGGGCTGTGCAGCCAGAGCCCATGGGGCTCAGAAGAACACTCCTGGGGTTAAGGTTCAAGCACAGCCTCCACCCCTCCAACCCTCCCAGGCTTCAGGTTTATTTCAGAGCGTGTCCACACCAAATAACACAAATTTGGAAAAATGCTTCAGCTACCTTCCTCCTACACAGCTTTAGATGACATTTGCAGCAAGCCAAATATACAAATTAACAATAAAAGCGAATCTTCAACCCCCTGAGACCACAGACCTGGTTTTCCTTAGCAAAACTACATCTCTCTTCTTTGGAGATTGAGAAGAGCTGGATGCAGCTGCAAGTGCCTATTTCACATCCAGTAGTGGATGCTGAGTTCATCCTTAATGCTGGCCCCACAAAATCAAACTCCTTCCTCCCAGACAGACTTCCCAGCAGGAGGTCTTCCATACAGCAGGACCAGAAGCTCTCCCTTATGTGTCCTGGATGACATCCATGTTCTTATCACATCTTCTTTCCTGACAAAGTCAAATTCTTGGGTTATTTTTTTGGGAGAGATCATTTTAATTCGGAGACGTGGCCAGGCACACAAAGGCTGCTGGAAAAGGGAGTGCAAGGTGTTGAGCTCAGCTCTCTGTCAGGCTGGACCCAGAATATAACTTCAAACAGGTCTGAAAGCTCATCTGGGATGGTCTCAGGGCATTTGAAGAGGAACAGCTTGTACTTCCCCTGGTAGGAAGAAGTAGATCAACCAGTATCACCAGAAAAATAAACATTTGGGTGTAGCAATCTTCAGGTGTATGGAATAACTTCCAGTGACATGACTGGGCAGAATTTGGAGATTTAACAGTTCTTCCAGCCTAGGATACATGTGGCGTCAGTCATGGTTAATCACCTTAACTGCTGCACAGACTTCTCCCTTGCTTGAGGCTAAGATAGGTCAGGAAATCAAAAAATGCAATGCTGTTTCTGGTAAGATTTGTCCCTCTATTGTGTTTTCTTCACCTGAGATACACAAAGAATGCATTAAACACAAAACAGTTGATCTTGGCAAGGTCTTTTTGAAATAGCTGAATACACTTGTGATTTTATGCTGGAAGCTGGGGCATAGATAAGGTGTAGGGACTGGCTATTGTCACATATAAGTACAATCAGGACATCTGTCTGCTTCATTACAGTTATTTAACAGCAAGTTTTTAAGTTTTTCATTACTGTTTTGTCCATAGGCTTATCTGGTTTCCATGGCTCTCCTTGAGTTAGCATTAAACTAAACAGCTTAGAAGAAAGATAGTTCTGTTGGTTTTGCATCTGGGTTTCTGCCCTTTCCCAAATATCATAGAATCACAGAATCACAGAGTGATCTGGGTTGGAAGGGGCCTTAAATATCATCTATGTCCAACCCTCCTGCCTTGTGCAAATCCAGCATTGAGATGATGGGTTTTCCAGTGGCTGCTCATTTTTCAGTTTCCCAGGTATCTTATTTAAAGTCTCAATGTGAGTTGCAGAATACGAATCTCAGAGCTTCCCATTTACCCAAAGCACCTCCAATGGAGATGCAAATCTTCTTTTGCTGGAATGAATTATATTTTGTATTCATCCCAGCAGACACAAAAATGATGAGAAACTTGCCCACTACAAGCCAACTTCAACTCCGAGGTGAAACCTCACAGGAGCTGGCTGGCTAGCAGTCCTTCATAGCATCTAAATTTCACAACTGTGATTCTCCATCTCCAGCAGCAACAATGAAGACACAGGTGAAAACCTTTACCACTTCATCTCCCTTAGTTTTGATTTTACTCAGGATTTTCAGACCCAGATCCCAGACGTTGTAGAAACCAAAAGATATCAAGCCTGTGTGAGCCCACTATTGCACTCTTTTTTATTCACAACTTCTGTTGAATCAATTTTCCTCCTGCAGACTTCACACTTGGGCCTCCCATGAACCTTTTTAAGCATTTCTTTTTGTCTCCTTCCCCTCTGTGAGCATGGGGCCACTAAAGCTGGTGAAGCAACAGTAATCAGGGGCAAGCAGTCCATGTTTTTAGCAAGAAAAACCCACCAGGCTAATGCTGACCAGCTGTGGTGCCCGTGTTTTAGAAAGCCCATGGCCTGCTCCCCATCTTCACAGTTATCTGCCAAGGTCCTAAGGGAGGGTCTTAGCTGATGAAGGAGGCTGCCCAAGAGGGCAACCAGCCAGGGCTGCAGGGTTTTGACAGAGTGAAAGAAGAACAGCACTGACCTAAGACAAAGGGACCTGACTGTGGAGCTAAAGCCAGGCTCCAGGTGCATCAAGCATGAGGTAACCTCCACCTTTCCAGAGCACCTGGGACAACAGCTATCCCTGGGACTCTGCACTGACATGGAGCACGCCAGCCCTCTCCTCCAGCACGCCTCACTGCGCGGGGATCGTGTATCAGGATAGGTATGTCACTGCCAGCACCCACGGGGAATCCCAAGCCTAAAAACCCCACAGAAGTATTTTATATCCCCACCTACGGCAATATTGTAGGCTATAAATTTTGTATGTGGTCACTGTGTTCTTCCAGAGCATGTAGGCGGCTGTCAGCTTCCTAATCCTGGATTTATTGGCAGCAATGAGAGGAGAGAGGAGGCTCATTTCAGGGACCAAGATGACACACCTATTCTCAGCACCTTGGAGGACTTTCCTGACGGTGGTTAGGTGCACTGGAGTTCCCATGGGCCCCTGTGAGTGTCACCCTTCCCAAACCTGAAGATGATCCACCTCTGCAAGAAACCCCCTCATGTTTCCATTACAACCAGCCCTCAATTCCCCTTCCTCTCTCATTCCCACATTCTGGATGACAATTCAGCAGCAGCACCTTCACAGCTACTGATGAGGAGCTCAGACAGAGAAGGCAGCTCAAACTCCATCTGCTTGAAGGGAGGCAATTCCTGGGGCAGCATCTAACCTCTGAAACAGAAAAGGGAGACTTTGGAACAAATGTCAGTGATGGACTATGGCTGTGCCATGGTGCTCACAGGTTGGTTACAGCTCCAGGATCTCCAGATCAGAGCTCCTGGTGCCAGGCTTGGATTTATTAACAAGTTAACATTCCTCACTGTCCTCCACAGATTTTAGCATTTCTTTCAGAAACAAGAGGATTGTTTCTCTGTTTGTACCTATGAAGAGTGCCTTTATCTGGAGTGCTCTTCTGTGAAAACCAGGCAAGAAAACATTCCAGAAGAAACTGAAAAGCGAGGAAACCCAGCATTTTGTTTACATTATTCACAGGGACTCTGTTACCTACAAAAAGTCAAGCACAATTTGTGTGTCTCACATTGTGCAAACGTGAGCATCTGGCAGGAGTGTACAACTTACTCATGGCTGGTGTGAGTGAGCAGAACTCTTGCACCCAGCAAAGAGCAACAAGTATTATGCCATATAAATAAGTGACAGCTTTGGAAATGAATTCATTTTAAAAGAGTCTGTCAACATGAAACCTGTCCACCTTGCAAAAAACCATTTCAAAACATTTTCAGGTTGATATCTTCCCTGAATTTTCCCCATCACCCTTAGTATCACACTTTTGTATCATTTAAACTTGCTCCCTCTTGAACTGCTGTGAAGAATCCATACAAACACAGGCACAAATCTAGAGGAAAACCAATCATCTATGCAGTTTTACATAGTAAGACAAAACCAGGAATGTGTCACAACTGAGGAAAAACTATCAAGAGAAATCAACACAAACTGGAAGGGAAGGCAAGAGAGGATGTTAGATGACTTTAATCTTGTAAAACAACTTTCTAACATACCTGTAATAAAATTGAGCCTTATCTGTTTACCAGGACAAGCAATTCCAATTCTGAAAGTTTTGCACAGACCTCTAAACCAATGCAGACAGACTTGCACTATTTTAATTTAATTTAATTTTGTTTTATTACTGACTAACAGCACAGCTCAGAGCCACCTTCACATATCATGCCTTGGTGCAGGGAACTGGGTTTTCACAGCAACACTGGTCTGCAGCAGCGCTGATTCCAGGCAAAAAGGGTCTCATCAGGCTTTTTTGCATTTCCCACTTTGGCTTCATCCAGAGCTAAAAAACGAGTCTGTTTAAGCATACCTCACAGTTACCTCTTTCAGCTCGTCTGTAAAATGTTAATGCAATGTGTTCCCATTTAAAGATCCCTTTGCACTGCAAGAGCCACGTGAAGCAGTCTCTATAGACAGGAGTGCGCCCGGATAAATCTACCCTGGAAGCAGGAGGGATGCGGAACCTTTCCAAAAGGCACGGTGAGATCCACCCAGTGCCAGAGAGCCCACTGGCTGTGTGGGCAGGCGGCATGATCAGGATGGGCAACTCTGTCCACCCTGGTGCCAGAGAGCGCCTCGGCTCGATCCTACAAACCAGGCAAGATGTGACTCACGCAGTTTGCTTGCAAAGAAGGAGGACCATCTGCTAGTCATGAGCAGATGACAAATTCACTGCATTGCGTCTTGTCGCTACTTCCAAATTTGTAAGTAAACACATTTTGTAACCTCTCTNCCCGGGCGGCCGCGGCCCCGCGCTGCAGCCGCCGCGTCCCCGCCGGGAGCGCGCCCCGAAGCCGGCAGCTCGGAACGGGAGCTCTCCCATCCCTCCCCGCCCCGCGGGATGAGCCCCCGCGCCCGCCCCGCAGCGTCTGCCTGGAGCCAGCGGCACGCCCGCCTTGAGCGGCGCTGGTCTGTCACAGCCGCATCCCTCCTGAAGCAGTTCAGGGCATGGGCAATAATGGCCTTCTGGCAAAGAAGCGAGGCAGCAAGGGCTTTCAGCAGCAGCACCTGCATTGCCAACCTCTGCACCTCAAACAGGTCAGCCCAAAACTCAAGTAGGTACCTGCGCACAGAATTTAAGCATACACCTCCAAAGGAGTCTAAGAAATTGCACCAGGAGACGTTTACATTGGATATTAGGAAAAATGTCTTCACTGAAAGGGTGATCAGGCCTTGGAGCAGGCTGCCCAGGGAAGTGGTGGAATCACCGTTCCTGGAAGTGTTCAAAAGTCATTGAGGTGTGGCATGTGGGGGCATGGTTTAGTGGCGGACATGGAGGTGCTGGGTTGCACTCAGTGACCTCACAGGTCTTTTCTAACTGTAATGATTCTAGAAATTTAAAGATCCCTATTTTTCTGTCCCTCAGTAAAGACTGAGAGAACAAATGGAAAGCATGACCAGGAAACACTTATTTGGCTTAGCAAGGACATTGTCTAGACAAAGTATTCCCATGATTTTGGAAGGATGATAGCCTATGAAAAACAAAAATGTGCATTAATCAGAGTTATGGAAGCTATACATTAAATGCAGACATAAGAATGACCAAAATCACAGGACCTCCTTCATTTTACATCCGTCCAGCCCCTACTGCTCTTAGCCATAGCACAGTCTTCACTGAATGCAACTTTACTGCTTTTAGAGAGACACTGTCCTTTTCCAATCACTCTCATGGTGAATAACTGCTTTGCTCTGAGTCTCTGCCATCTGGACCAGACTGACAGGATGATGAAGAACTAAAACCATGCTGTCTCTGAAACCTAAATCGGGGGAGTAGGGTGATGATGAACCATGTAGCTGTGCAACTCAAGTGTTTGCTAGCCCAAGGAAAGCCTCTTGCTGTTCTGCCCCTTCTTTCCTAGCTCTCCCTACTACACAGTGCACCTGCCTGACTGATTCCCTGACTCTGACAGCTTTCAACACCTCTTCTTCTTCTCGGTTTCAGTAATGCTGATCTTTCAAGTGCTGGAAGATAATGCAGGATGTCCCAGCCTGTCCTCCGTCTCCTTGGTGCTTGTTCACACCTGAGCAAGGAGAGCAGAGCAGCTGAAGACAGAGGAAGAAAGTCAGAGACCAGCAAGAGACCTCTGCAGACCAGCCTGTGAAATCACAAGGAGCAGTGCACAGCCCTGAGGACACCACCTGAGTCTTTCACTGGCCAGGCACCCATGCAGCCACCATCCTCTCTTGGTGACCCACTGGCTTCTCTTCCTTGCTCAAGTCTCCTTCTGCAGATGCTCCTCTTCACTGCCCCACTCTCCAGAGACTTCTGCATCTGCTTCTCTCTTCTGCTCTTCCCTGTGTCTCCGTGTTGTCTCTGTGCAGCCTCACCTACAGGCCCAAAATCAAACTCCCTTTCTCTGCCCCTTGTGATTTACAGATCTGTTTCCCTGCTCCATCTCTCCCAGCTGAGGCCTCTCCCTCTAACACCACCCAAAAGGCAACTCCCCCCAGCGATGTGGGAGCAGAGCTGCTCAGCTGACAGCTCTGGGAGGTACCTCATGGCCACAGGAGCATGCTGCCTGTCCCACAGGCATCCTAGGAGACATCTTTGTCTCAGACTTCTCACATCCTCAGCAATTTTTTAAAATCTTTTTCTCGATACCATCTTTACTCTGTGGCCTTTTGTCTCCTTTCAGCTAAAATTCCTGTGCAGGCTTCTGGCATTTGGAATTTCAGCTACTCCCACTTCTTTTTCTTTCTGTCCTTGAACAGCACTGTCTCATCCAGCTTGTACCCAGCTCAAGCACTCCTGTGAGCATCCTTTCATCAGGGGTGGCTTTTGCTCTGCTGCTGCTGCCTCTGGCCCCCTTCCCCTGCCCTGCTATGTTCAGGAGAAGCCCCTTCCTTCTGCTTTCAAGGCTCCCTAGTGCATCGTTCTCTAACCAGATATAATTTCTGCCCTCTAATCTAGCCCTTAATATAAGCCTCATTTTTCCAGCTGATAGATTTTCAGACAGGCACCCTTGCCCATCACTCCCAGCACTCAGGTGTGAGACGGGCCCACCACAAACACCCATGCAGCCACTCTCTTGTCTTCTGTCAAAATCATTATCGTAAGCTCTCAGAAAATCTTTACTGTGGACTGCCCCTGTGCTGGGCTCATTTCTGGTGCTGCTGTTCCATCATTTTGTTCTGCTTTCCCTTCTCTTTGCCTACTTTGTCATTCCCCTTTACCTCTGCTTCAGTGCTAGGCTCTCTAGCACAGGGCCCATCTTTTTTCCTTCACCATTCAATACTCAATGTGGTGATGTCCTGGTCCTTGATTAAGATTCCTGTGGTGATACGAATCATTAGGATTGATTCCCCGGTGCTGTAGTGTCATTTGGTGCATTTGCTACAGCTCTTGGTAGCAATTTGTATTTAACTTTTCTTCAGCACCTTAGTTCTGAAGGTAGGAAATGTGTGATATTAATTACCTCTAATCACGGCTGGCATTAAAAGTGCTGGTAGAAAACCCACAGAAATAAGTACCATAATTCCTTGTCTCAGAATGGGGATACAAGTTTCTTTAGCATTACACTTTTTAACCCATTTTGCTGAAATTTAATGTAGTTATTTAACTTTCATTTTCTTCCAGCTGCTAACCCCTCACCTAGTTCAAATGATTCATCCCTGCTGCATTCACTGCCCAGGAATGTTGGCTTTCAACAAACTACAGCAAGTAATGTAAAATAAACACGAGTGTGCTTTCATCTCACAACAGTCTGGGTTAAGTACATATTTCACACACTGCACCACAGGATATGTTAAATTAAAATCACAACCACCAGGTTCAAAAATCCAATGCCAATTCAAACCATTGATGAGTTATTTCTTTATTCACTTATATACAATAGTGGGCAAGCCAGTGCTTTGTTAACCCTGAAATGTGCCACTTGACAACTTTTTGCTGCATTAGTTGAGGAAAACCAAGAATTTTGATTTGAAACTATATTTTGTGGAAATTACTCATATATACTCTCAAGTAAATCTCCTTGAAGGAATCTGAGAGTACCAGTAGTTGTGTCTCCATCTTCCTCTTGTTTTAGTGTTCTACATTTCCAAAACTCCTTTCAATCACTCTCTGAAAAAATAACCTGGAATGGCTTCCTTGACATGATAAATGTGTTTTTAAACCTCTGCTCTCTCATGCTACCAGAATCATGCAGTCTGGGGTCTTGAATGTGTTCATTTCCTAGTCAAAAGAGGTAGGGGAGATACATTTGAAATAAAGAGTGTAAAGAAGGGGTTGCAGAGATGGGAATCTGACAGAAAACTGTTGGTGTACTGGGCAAGACTCAGATTTAATGCACTCTTACTCTAGATTTCCATATTTTATTTTAGGCTCATAACATTTTATGAACCTAGCTCCTCATTCCAACAACACCAGGATAGGAATTGTGCTTAGCTGTTGATCTACTTCAAAGATCGGCAGAACAATCACTATATTTCCCGTAAACTTTAAATACAAGGCTAGAGATTCCCTAAAATTTAGAAAGCCTTCTGTTCAGTGCCATGTTGCTATGTTTAGGCTCTAAAAGTCAAAAATTAAATGCTGGGGCTAGCAAGACAAAAAGAGAACTAGTGTAGTTCATTTCTCTGTATTGTGGCTTGATTAGGCTGTTGCTTTCTGTCTGCAGTGTCTGCTTGAAGAGATGAGCAGGGACCTTTTGAGGAGCTTTGCTTCTGCACTCATCTGTCTCCAAGTTGCTTGGAAGGATCTGCGCTTACAGGGATGACTGAAGTGTCCTGGGTACAGAAAAAGAAACAGTGTCATTTGAATAGGTTAATGGTTCCTGGACACTGAAGGATCTACCACTTGCCAGAACTACTTCTTGCTTTTCTTCTTTCAGCTTTCATGCTGCTGTAAATCTAGACATCATCTTTCCCTGACCAAGGAAAAACACTGACCTTTTCTGGTGTTGACAAAAACAGCAGAAGACAAATCCAGATACAAATATTTTCATCCATTGCCACAGAAACTCCTTGAGTGCCATATAGCCCTGTCTGGTCAGCTGAAATGTGAACTTGAAATGTGAACTTGGCTGAGAATGGATGGAAAACCTTTCTCTAACAAAGCAGTGCTGTGTATTCTTCCACCCACCTTGGGAGGAGAAACTTCTCTGTACCCACAACCCTGCTTTGGTTCTTTTAGGTCAGGTTTTGTATAAGGAAAGTGATGAATCTGACTCCTAGGGCTAGAGGCTGGAGGTGGTGATAAGAGGAGCAGAGTAGTTGGCTTTAAAATATAAATGCCTTTTAAAAGATATTTTATTCTAGCTGAGACTTTGAGAGACAACGGAATGTTTGAATTCCCAGAATTAGAATGGCTTTTTTGCAGTGCTGCTACAGTAATTAAGGTTTAGAGCTTAGTTCAAAACCTAATACTACCACAGCTGGCAAAGAAGAGAGGATAAATAAGTTAGCAGTTCTTCCTCCTTCAAGATTAAAAAAAGAAAAAAGAAAATATATAAATGTCAGGATTTTCAAAATTATGGAAAAATTCATTATAAGGGATTTTCTCAGCTGGCTTCAACGATCTTTGGATCTAGTCCTTGGAGGCAATACTACTAGGAAAGAATGGAGTATCAAGGGAGAAGAGCACTGAATCTCATAGCCACTGAAGAGCAGGATTAGATCTTCCCACGTTTCTGTGAAGGTCTATACGCTTGATTAGAGTAGCTTTGCAGCTTCTTTCAGTGTCTGAAGCCCTTTTTCTCTAAGCCCCAGCTGTGCCCATATTACAGATTAGGGGAGTGGTTGGGCCGGCTTGTGCATGGAGACAGGGAGCAAGAGCAGGTACAGCACTGGAGAGGAGAAGCTCAGGAGACCCCAGGTCAAGTTTTGTTCCAAATGTTTCTCTTCTCTACCAGTGTTTGGTAAAGTCATTCACAGTATCTCCATGGGCCAGCTCAGTACAGAGCTGCATGGAAATCTTCCATGGCAACACCTTTCCCACCAGAAAAAAAAAATATTAAAAAAGCTGATTTGTTAAAAATAAAGGGTTTTCTCTAAGCAGGACAAATTAAAAGAAAACTCACTTAAAAAAAAAATTTAGAGAAGGTCTTCAAATGTCTTTTCTGAACTTTCTGAGAGCAAAAGTTTCAGTTTTTCAGCTTGAAAAGACAGTTTACCAGGGTTTGACTTTTGTTTTATAGTACATGAAAAAAAAATATTTTTCAAGGTGGAGTAAGAATAAGATGTTGAGGTTTTATCAAAATGAAACCTTGAGAGCAGTTCTTAAATTGTTTTTAAGAGTGTTTGGGGGGCATTTGATTTAGCATCATAGGCAAGTTGGGAAAAAAAAGTCAGTGCGTTTTTTTCATTCTGAGAAAGAATTTTTCAAACCCACTGCTTGCCCTGTAGACCAAAAAAAATCCATCACTCACCCATCCTTAATACTCAGGAGCCTGCATCTTTTGCAGTGGCAGGGCTGGAGTCATGTTGTGGGTGCTTGGTGGGAGCACAGCCAAAGAAAAGCACTGTGCTGTCAGGGGCATGGAAGCTGCAGCTCGTGGGCAGAAGTGGGTGAGCCTGAGAATTACCCAGGCTTGTCTGAAAATTGGCAGCCTGGTTGGAAAGCATCCATGATCTCCAAGTGCCCAGAGTTTACAGGCCAGCCCAGGAAACAGCCTGATTTAACAGCCCTGGGACACCCGGGAGGCCTTTTTTGGTGAAGTGCAAACCTTTAGTCACACGCACACGCCCCACCTCAAGCAGCAAACCCAGTCATTCTCAAAGAATGTCTTGAAAATAATTAAAGGGCTTTACATCATGTTCCAGGAGATTAAATTTTTCTGCCTTGCATTTCTCAAAGCTACCAGCTTATAAGGTAGCATGTCAGAGCAACAAAAGGTCATATGTGGCACTACTTGCTGCTTCCAACCAGGAGCAGCCTGGTACATTACAACCCCTTTTCCTTGCTAAGGAGAGCAAAGAAGAAAAATGCAACAGTCTTGGCTTAGGCTAAGTAGTGTCAATAGACTTTCTGCATGTACAAGTTCTCTGTAGTCACGAAATGTTCACACAAAATAGGCATTTTATTTAAGCAGAGCTGATGCACCCTTTTCCTGCAAAATTAGTTGTTTTGTATGCATCCAACTGCTAAAATGTGTAGTGTCCCCCAGTCTCCTTAATACAAGTGCAGAGTGGTGCTTTTTGGATTGCTTTACCTCCTGTTAAGTCAGGGATGTCTTCCAAACATGAAGAATAATATGGAAATTCTGTATTGAACATAAAAAGTGTCTCTCCTCAGTGGAATTTGGAGATTCCCTTCATTTCTCCAGTATTTGTAAAACAAACAAACAAACAAAACCATTAAAAAATAGGAAAAACTCTAAATAGTACCAATGTGGCATCACCTGCTGAGCTTGGAGGGCTATTTTGCTTTCCTTTTCTTTCTTTTCTTTTTCACTTTCATGAAAAGGGGTTTTTTTTAAGACTATCTGTGGTGAAGAAAAAATAAAATGTCATCAGCAATAAGCAGAAGCAGCCCTTGGAATAATGCACTGCAAAACAGACGCCTCAACCTCACAGCAAGACCTTTCTCTTACACCACCTTTGCAAACTCCTTTTTCCCAATGCTTTTCAAATCAGCTTAATTGTGATTCTTAGGGGGAATCTCAGCTTCCTTTTCATATCAGGGTGATGAAAAATTTAGGTGCTATTTTTGACCACTACTTTACATCACAACCTCGTGGCTTGTTCCAATTCCTGGCACCCCAAAGCTCATTAGAGATGTGGTTCTAATAACCTCTCCTGGACGAGCTGCTAGTTTTCTCACGTGGAGAAAGAGCATAGAGAAGACTGGAGAGCTCAGGATAAATGAAAAAACTTCTCAAAATTTTTCTCTCTGTTCTCAACTTTGATAAAAACATTATGGAGGAGGAAATAGGGAAAAGCAAAAGTGACAGTCTACAGGCTTTATGTCACCCTCAGAATATGAAAGATGGGAAAGGAAGGAGAGACAAAGAAAGGGAAGAAATAATATAAAAATGAATGAAAGAGAGGAAATGGCCATGGTATGGAAAGAAAGTGAGAGACATAGTGGCTGAGAAAAGAGGGAGAAGAAAATTTAAAGGAAACATGTGAGGCAGCAAAATAGTAGCTGTACATGTCTCTAGTGGAAAATAATTATGGGGCACGTATAAGCAAATATGACATTAAAAATTACACAATAGCAGATAAGTAAAGGCTAGGGGTAGGTCTGGATAGTTCTCCTCCAAATAAGGCAGCTGAAAGTCAGCATTCCCTTATTGCAGCTATTGTGAAGCTAAAGTTCACTTGCACTGAAATGTTTCCTTACTTTGTATCATAGCCTGATAAGTGATTTGTTCCACTGGGAGAAAATGTTTTATCACCACGGCCCATGTGTGTTTTGTTGGCACAGTATCTGAAGTGCAATTATTCAATATAATTTTTCAGCTGGTGGGTATTTGTTTTAATTTTTAACAAAGGCGGGGTAAAACAAGTGTTTTTCAAAAATTCTGGTTTTCACTTTCTGGTCTCTTCTTTTGCTACTTTTCCTCTCTGTCTACAGCCAGATCCACTCCCTAAAGCACCGAGGCACTTTAAATCAAAGACCCTTTGAGTGTTTTTAACACGCTGCTGACCCACAGACACTCACACCACTTGTTCCAGTGGCTGTCCCCACTGTCCCTGTGCTGGTGGGCTCGAGGAGGCCAAGCACTGTCACTTCTGATTTCATCGAGGGGCCACTGCAGGGACTGTGCACGTAGCAAACCAGGTGCCAAAGCTGCACAAGGCCTGCTGGTTCTCCCAACACAACCACTGCTGGGTGACAGCTTTTACAACACTCTCAGACTTGTTAAATTCCTCCTCTCCTTGATTTCATATGCTGAACAGTAGCCAAAGCCATACTTTATGATCTTTATACCTCCCAAGGATCTTCAAGCCATACGGTTTAACAAACAGGTGCCCTCTTACGATTAAAACGACCTGGAAATGAGAAAGAACTTTTCCTTAATGTATCATGTAAACATCACATTTCTTTCAAGATGTTTTTTTTTCCTCTCAGCTCTATTTACACAATTGCCTTTATTTTGCTGGACTTCTTTCTCTTCAGTTCTTGAACTATACAGGTTTTACATTAAAAGAAAAGTCACCCCTCTCCTTTGCTTGTGAAGACGTGTGAACCTCTGTCTAGACTGCAGAAGATCACAACTTTCTAGCATAAAGCGTGTGATGTTTTATGGTAATGGTACCTTTGACCATTTTAACCAATAAACTTAGAAATGTACATGGAAATTAGGCAAGGCTGGGCAATATGTAAACATTATCTGCCAAGAGAGGCTGTTACACCATACAACTGCTCTAAATCTCAGGCTTTGTAAAAGCTGATGCTGGGCTAAGTATGCTACATTCAATGATGAAACAATTTTCTTTCTTTGATGATGGGTGACCATCCCCAAGCCACTGACCACAGGTCATGAGATGTGTCCCATGGGGTTTCCTTGGAGATAAGTGGCAGATCAAGACATTGGAGTGCTGCTTGACTGCAGGTCTATTAAAAATCAGCCAGAGAGTTAAAGTAAGGAGAAAGCAACCATACAGTGAAAAAAAATGTGGCCCTGCATAGAAATCAAAACCCAAAACTTCTTTTGGTTAGAGAGCTGACTGACAAGTCCAGCCATCATTTCCCAACAAGGAAATGAACTTGTTGATTGTTCCCACTGGTCCAGGAAGAAAAACAAAGCAGGATAAATAAACAGGGTTGCCCCAAATCAATATTTGTCTCTAAGTATCAGTGTCAAAACAGTATCCTCCTGGAAACGAACTGGCATGATCCTAAATGTTGTCTCTTTTACTGGGATGAGGGAAAAACTGCATGCAGCCACTGGGCAGCTCATGGACTTATGGATAACTGGGGAACTAAGATATTGCAGGGGAGACCTGTCTCTTCTTCATCTGCAAAAATCCGCAGGTCTTAGGAAGAAAGAACCAGTGAGAGAGGTAGTATAAAGTCTCTCACTTCTCAAGGTGACTTGTCTTCCCCTTTCTCTGAGCCAGTGCTGTTGCCTTATTGAGCTGGCTGAAAACCAAAGGGAATTTTGCCACTTGAAACTGTTCACATTTAAAACAAAAAGACTTCCAGAATTCCTACAAAGCAGAAATTTAATAACTCTGGCAACTGTGGAAAATACATAGTGCAGTATTCTGAGACTTCACTTAAAATACTATATCTTAATTTATGGGGTTTCATCTGTGGATTGGTTGAAGGCCTGGCAGCAGGAGTACTGGGCATGACCGTGGACCACTAACAATTCCTCCAAAACACGGTCCCTTACAGCCCAAAATGTTCTGTGATATTTCAGTGGCAGCCTGTTACAATGATCTCCAGAGAGTGATAAGGATCAAAGTGATCACAGAATCAATTAGGTTGGAAAAGACCTCTGGGATCATCAAGTCCAACCTTTGACTGATTGCCACTGTGTCAGCCAGACCATGGTGCTGAGTGCCACGTCCAACCTTTCCTTAAACACCTCCAGGGACGATGACTGCACCACCTCCCTGGGCAGCCCATTCCAAAGTTTAATCATCCTTCCTGTGAAAAAATTCCTCCTAATGTCCGACCTAGATCTCCCCTGGCACAGCTTAAGACCATGTCCTCTTGTCCTGACACTTGTTACCTGGGAGAAGAGACCAACCCCCACCTGGCCACCACCTCCTCTCGGGGAGCTGTAGAGAGCGACAGTCTCCAGGCTAAACACCACCAGCTCCCTCAGGACTTGTGCTCCAGACCCTTCACCAGCCCTTCTCTGGACTTGCTCCAGCACCAAAATGTCCTTCTTGAAGTGGGGGGCCCAGAATTGGACACAGGACTTGAGGTCCTCAGTGTTTGGGGGGCAGCCAGCTGGCACAACAGGGCGGTGGCACTGCCATCCACGGGTCCGACCTTCCGAGCTCCTTCCAGCTGGGGAGCACTGTGAAATCAGTGCTGCTCAGTGTACCAAGTGTAACTCCAGTTTGCACAGACGTGGGGAAGTCATGGGAGCACAGATTAGCTTCAATTCTTGTAAAAGCTTGGGGTTGGGCACATCTTTCTATCAGCTTGCTGCACACTTGCATAAAAATCCTCTTTATTTAATTTATTACATTGTAGAATGGGAATGGAATGGGAAAAGTATTATGTAGAGTATTACATGGAATGGGAAAAGACCTCTTGAATCACCATTCCAGTCCCTCTTCTCAGGTGACTCTACAGGTGACTAAATCCCAGAATTGTCTTCAAAAACCTGCTCAAACTCCACCTTAAAAATATTTTGAGGTTTTTTTGACATCGTGGCTTAACACAAATATTGAAACTCAAGATCCTGGTAACATTCTGACTGCAAGCTTTGAACTAACCTTTGAAAGCCCTACAAGCAGGTTATTTTGTGCCGTCAGATGACTTGTTATTCTGCAATGACATTTGCCTTTCCTCTGAGTGTGGCACGCTGTGATTAAGAAGTGGATTGTTTATCTCCTGCTCACAATCACTTGTAAGGATCTCAAATACCCTTTACACATCACCAGCCACCCCTCCTGTGCTCTGTTACTTTGTCATTTAGCTTTATGACCGGTTTAACATTCTTAAGTCAGATCTGAATGCATGGGACAGCACAGTGCTTGTTCCAGAAAGACAGAGAGAATGCTGAGGTAGGATTTTATACACATCTCTGAAATCCCGTGGTGCATTCTGTTATGATCCCTCCACCCAGAAGTTTTATGGAACAGACAAGTTTCAAGGCCAGGAGTTACCATCACAATCATCTGCAGTTTTTCACCCGCTCAATCCCCTAATACCCCTAAGGGAATTGCTGTTCCCTCTTATGTGAATGAACTCTCCTGAGCCACGTAACTTCTGTTTAAAGTAAAATCTATTCCTCAAGAAAAAAAAAGTCCAGCTAGCTTACGTCAGCTTTCACTATCAAATACCTTCTCTTAACATAAGAGCTAATAAACTATGAGCAAGCCATCTGCTGACTTCATCAGTAAGTTAAACACATGGAGCTTCAACTCTGCCTTTGTGAAGCAAATTTTTCCACATATCCAAGGCTTTTTGAACTTTCTCTGGTTGGTCACATTCGTTTTGAAGAGAATGCCAAAGCAGACGCAGCACTGCAGAAGAGGTCTTAGAGTCTGGCTTAGTCCAGATGTCCAAAACAGGGGTGTCTATTCCTGAGGCTCTCCCCAGGGCCACACCTATTCTCTGGAAATCTGTAGCACAACTTCTCTGTGCTGCCCACAAGGAGCTGCCTTTTAGGGCCCGGGAAATGGGAACCATTTCTCTGAACGTCCACGAGGAATCCAGGTAAAAGTTGTGGGTCACTGATTCTCTCTGGGGACAGGAACAAGGGAGACAATCTGCTTTTGAGGACATTTCTTTCTCACCAGCCCTGATGCAGTTACCTGTTTAGGAGACAGGTTTTTATATCTACATTGTCACAGCATTAAAGAGATGCAGAGTCAGGGTCAGAGCCCCGCTGTGCTGGACACTTCTGATCCAAGACCTAAAGCTGCTCCCTGCTCTGGGAACAACAAAATCTATCTTTTTTTTGCTGCAGACTCAGAGAGCTCATAGGGCTTTTGTTTATTGTTTGTCTCACTGTGGTTGAAAGTAAAAAATATAATAATGATCAGCCTGGTTCTTCTGTATTTTTTCAATCATTGCCTTATTTGCTTTCTTCTGACTCTCCAGCAGGGTTTCCAGTGGTTCAAAGGGCTTGAAAGCTAGGACATCAGAAAACAGGTTGTCAAGTCCAGCAGACAAATATATGGTACAAAATAATAGTAGTTGTGTCTTTTTTTTTTCTTCTGAATCTTTTAATTCCTGACTTGTAACAAAAAGATGTATAAAATTATTGACATCCTAAGGGAAACAACAAGGGAAACAAACAAACAAGGGAAACTTGAGATTTCTACAAGCATTAAAAATAATGATTTATCATTTAATTAGAGTTTACTTTCCCATCTGATTCTCAGCTCTGCTCGTTGTACCTGGCTAGTAAAGGTGTTCAGTAAAGAAACTGGGGCTAAACTCAGTTGGAAGCAATTGTGGAACACTTTTACCACAGAGCAGCCTTACGAAAGCAGAGATTGTATTCCTTGCTTTCACAGTGGAAAACAGTCCTGGGATGTGGATGAGGAAAAATTAATTGATGTTACTCTTAGTGCTGTTACTCTTCATTTTATTCTCTGAATAATAACTGATATGAATTCAAGCCAAGTCATTCAGCTCTGGATTTGTTTAGAAAGAGGGCAAGGAGTGAAGGAGATGGCATCCCATCCAAGGTTTGCCTTGTATTTCATAAAGAGATGGGGAAAATATAACTGAACTTAATTCCTCTTTAATGTTGGGGATTTCACCCAACAATTCTTCTCTAGAAATAAAAATGTAATGTATCCTTATTTAGGAAAGAAAGGCTGTGATGAAAATGATGAAGCAAAAGGTAGTGGGAAGGTTCTGGATCCTGATAGTCCCTCTGCTTTAGCTGCTCTCATCACTATCATTTTTATGGGCACTGGGCTGGGCTGGGATGTGGTTGCTGAACAGCAGCAGCACAAACGTGCAGCAGATGGATGGTGCTGTGACCAAAGCATTCAGGAGGAACTGGTTTTGTTTCACACTTTGACACAGACTTTCTCCATAATGCTGAACAAATTACCTATGCAAAGAAAAAGCATAAAGGTAGTGAGGCAAATGCCTTCAGGCCAGAGCCTGAACAGTGGAGTTTATAGCATTTCAGCCTTAGAAACAGTATGGTTTTTAAAAACTATATAATTTTTGAAAGAAACATAACATCAAGATTTACCCTGTTATCTTGTGATGTGAGTTTTCCCTACATAACAATTTGGATGATTTTGTTCTTAGTAAAAACCAAATTAAATCCTTTAAGAGCAAAAATAGCTATTTAGAAAAAACTAAATAATAAGTGCATGTCATTACTGCACTGCAGAAACGAAGCCCATCTGAAATCTGCTCTCTGAATCTTCACTGAGCTCCTGTGGGCACCCAGACCTCAGTGAAGGAAGAAGATATGGCAGAGAAGTGAATGAAAAGCTCAGCCAATAAAACCCAAGTGCAGTGCTTGATAAAATAGATGGAAAACCCTAAGTACAAATGTCAAGCATGAGTTAAGGAAAATTGCCCATTTCATTTTCCTCAGCCTCAGAGGGAATGGTTGATTAAGTTAGTTTGTGTCCCCAGAAAGTGTGGTCTCCCCAGAAACTGCTCTCTGCACAAGGAATTGGAAGGCCACCTCTGCCAACCCAGATCTCAGGACCATCTCATCCCATTGCAGAGATGCACAGAAGTGTCTGCCATCCTCCCAGGCACCATATGGACCAGACCTTGTGGCTGTTCTCAAGGAATTCAGTAATTATATTGTCATTTTCCCTCTTGTTTACTGGAGGGAAAGATGCTATCAAATTTTGAAGAACCAAGTGGAAAAGCCATGGAATAAAAGGAAACTGAAGGACTGAGTGCTGGATTACTGAAGAGTGGAAGAGAAAATAGCCCACCTTTCAAACCTGTAATGCTTCCAGCAAGAGAAAAGACACACCCAAATGCAAAAAGAACAGAGGAAACAGCAGTGACTTCAAAGGTCTAAATCTCCTCCTCTATGCTGTACAATGTGTGCAATTTTGACTTGTGTACACACATGGAGAAAGTGAAATATCATCTCTTCTCTGAAAAGTTAAATTACTTGAGAATTTTGGAACATTATAGGACATGTTCTCTAAAATTTTCCATCAGTTAAGCAAGTCAGAGGAGATGCAGCAGCTCCATCTTTCTTCTGTAAGACAATATTTGCACCTCAAAAGACTCGATGGCCATGGAGAACTTTCTTTTCATGGCCACTAAGTACACCTGAGGAGTGCCAGCACCATTCCTGGTCCTCTGCTGAATACAAAATATACAGACCTCTCATTAAAATTAATTCCCTGTAAAGGTTCAACCTAGACACTCTAGGAACCAGTGGGAGGGTTGCAAAGTCAGTCGCAAGAACATAGACTCTGCTTTCTAAAAATGCCTTCCTAATGTAGAAATACCACGACCAAAACTGACCTGGACTCTCAACACTGTAAATCCCACTGACAGACACCTTAAAAGTGCCTCTCTGGTTTTTCCTTTTGAAAATGCTGTGCCCAAGAACAACTAAAAGCAACTCACCCCGTGGAAAGCATACTGAGGGAACCGCAGGCTCCTTTAATGTCACTGGATTTAGAAAGCAGATCTTGTAGCCACACAGTGTCCCCAACTTCCTGCTTACAAACTGCTTTAGCATTGACTCAGTAGGAGTAACAGCATCCACTGAATCACCCACCCATCTGCAACACCTGCTTCTTCCTCAGCTATTACGCCTTCCCTGGGCTGACTCAGTGTAGCTGCTCGGAGCCTGGGAGATGGGAGAAGACCATACCTTCAGACACATGGCTTGGGGAGTATTCAAGGCCTCCTACTAATTGCTGGCTTTCTGCAGTCTGGGATGCAATAATTCCTTGTCCACTCCCTGTGACTCCACACAGTTGGGGGGTGTTTTGTAATTTGTCCAGCCCTGCCTATCTGGAACACTTTCCTGCCGAGACAGTGACTCACTTCCTCTTTAGGAAGCTCACCCAAAATCCTTTTCACTTTAGCTTATAAACTATTATTAACTCCATCTGTAAAGCAAAACTTTTACTCATCAGTAGTGCTAAATGGGAATTTTCCAGTGATACACACTTTTTTTTTGTTGGAAGATGTTGATTTGTTAGAACATAAATCTTTTTTAGAAACAAACCAGTTTTGCTTAGGCTTTCATCAGAAGAAGCATTTGCATCCAAAGAAGGAGAACAGCTCAGCTTAGCCAAGACACCAGTGGTTAGGTCACTAACATAGCAAAACTGAGCATTTTGGCTGCACAGGGATATGAACCTGGCCCCACTATCCTCCACAGTGCCATAACAGCAATCATCTCTTAGGATGGAGCAAGTTCATGGTCTCCCACTGATGATGTTTTATTAAGTGACCAGTCAGTGTTATCAAAACTTGGTCCTGATATCGTCTCCATTTCACATCAGTGCTTAATCCTTAAGTAACTGGCAGTTCAGGAAAACCACAGGTTTTTTTTAGTCTTTCTCATTTTCCTGTGAAGCTTCAAAAAATCTCAAGTTGTTCCCACTGAGGAGCAGGATGTTTTCAAAACCTTTAAGATTGTCACAGAAGAAGAGAACTACAGAAGATTCCAGATGAGTTGTACTCACTGTTTTTCTCAGAAGTAGTCCCAAGCAGGAGGTCACTCCAATCACCTCACAAGCACACAGGCTGTAGCAGTGTTTTTCTTAGGACTGGTAGCAAATTTCTCCGTGATGGACCTCCATCAGAAAAGGGACCACATGAGTCAAAGTGTTTCCTCTGAAGTCCTTCATATAAATTAAATTTCTGATGAGTGAGGTGATGGGTTTCTGTGGCTGACGGACACTCCGAATTTGTTAGAACATAGGCACAACTGCACATTTGGATTTTGTGCAGATAATACATTGCGCATCACCCATGTGTCTGTTTTTCCATGGGCTATAAAAGCAAAACTCAATTAGCAAGTATGGCTTTTTTCCCCCTCTGTTTTCACCCATGGTTCAGGATATGTATTTCAGCTGCAGTTTCAGAAAAAAACTTAAGATTAAATTCTGATGTTTAAATATATATTCAGTAGTTTAGTCTTTGAAAATGTTCCTTCTTGCAGCCAGAATGCCATTATCATCTGAACTATATCCCTATTTTGTATTCCTATAGTATTGCTCAGTAGGAATCGTGGGGCTAATGGAACTATTCCCACTCACTTTGGTTTTTGTAATCTGTTATTCATCAAGTGTTGAGCTTCTGGGCATTTTACAAACTATATCAGCTATCTTACACCTCTAGATTGCTCCCCATCTAACAGACAAGGAATCCTGGAGCTGCTGGCCACCATGGTCCTGCAAAAGTAATCATGTGCTGTTCAGCACCCATTTGATCCACACCACCAAAGAGGATGGTACTTCTCTCTGAAAAGCAAAGGCTTTTGTTGCTATTTAGGGTTCCTGTCCCTCCTGTATGAGGACATGCTGTCTTTTGGTACTGTTTACTTAATTGCGAGACTCCATGGGGAGAAAGGGCTTATTTCTGCTAAGAGAACTTCATCACTGGAGATATCTCATTTCTAGGGAAAATGCTTGTCATCTGTTTCTAGGAAAGACATTGTATCAGGGAGATTTAGCCTTGGCTGTGCCTGCTTTCCACGAACACGCTGTGGACCCATATTTACTGCTAGAACAAAAGGACAAGGGAGGGAAATGTCTGTGCAAAGGAAATTTTCAACCTAAGACTGAGGAGTCTCAAAGGGTTTTGACTGCAAAGGAAAAGGAAAGAAAAAATCCAAGCCAATCTGCCTTTTCCACCCCCTCTATTTGTCAGTTGTTCCCCCTCCTTTAGACTGTCAGATTTCACTCCCATTCTACTGTATGGGCACATAAATCTTGCCAGAAATGCTTCACTCACTTAACACCTACCTGCTGGAGCTTAGATTCAGAGAGAGGGGAGAAAAAGCAACCTCAAATCCTGGCAATTCTTATAAATCACAGTGTTGCTAATCTCTTTTCAAGAGAGTCAAATGTAAAGTCATGTTCCTTCTTGTGAAAACATTACTAGCCTGTGGGTGTCAACACAGCCTTCTTTTCCAAGAAATCTGTTGCATCCCACAGCGACTCTAGAGAAATTGCACTCTGATGACAGTGAAGAGAGTCTGCTAGAAAAACAGCACACGCCAATTCCATACAACAGCAACCTCAACAAGCACTTGTTTTTGTAAGATCAGCTCTCTCTAATTTCACAAAAAGCAGAGCTGAACTTGACCAAGATATGTTTTATGGGAGTTGTTTTTACAGCCTCGTTGTTGCGAGCTCTTTCCCCACCCCAAAATCACATTTTCAGCTTCCTTATTCATTCCGTGCCAAGACACACTATCCCATTTCTTTACAGCTCCCATATAGAATAAACAAGAACATAAACCACCTGGCTGCTACCTTTACACATCCTTCTACACCCTGTCTTCCAACAGTGGGGCTGCCTCCTCCTCTGGGAGGGCACCTCAGCACCAGATAGGTCAGCCCTTGCAGTTACCCTGTTTTGATAAAAATCTTGTCTTCTCCTGAGGAAAAAAACCATCCCCGGTCCCTCAGACCCTTGTAGAAATCCATCTAAGCATGAGATTTGAGGAAATCCCAAGATGCTTCCCAGATTATTATCTGGAAGGTGTCCATAGACCACTTGCAAGGAAAGAGCCTTTTCCAGGAAGCGTTTTTACACCAGAAGGAAATAAGAGATGCTTTATGAAGAAAGAACAGAATCTCAGCCAGTCAGAATGCAGTACATTACTGAAAGGCAGCACCCATTAAGTATTTTGTTCCAGTATTTAAAGGGTGGCTACAAAGAAGTTGAGAACTCCATTTTCCACATGGAAAGGACAAGGGGTAATGGGTACAAGTTACTCCTGGAGACATTTTGATTACAAACAAGATAAAAATTTTTACAATGAGCAATCAACCATTGGAATGACTTGCCCGGGGAAGTGGTGAATTGGGCACTTTTAAGAGGCAGCTGGAGAGGCTGCTGGGCTATCTTGTCTAGACTGTGCTTTTACCCAGAGAGGTTAGACCAGAGATCCTTGAGGTCCTTTCCAACCTGGTATTTTATTATTCTAATTGCATTTGAAGTCACCTGGAGTGTGGGTTCTCCTCTATGTTAGAAGAACTTTTTTTCCTGTTACCAGAACAGGAAAATAATTTGAATTCATGTACATGATGAGGAGCACCATAAAATAACCAGAGATCCTTCTAGTTAATTCCTGCATTACCCAGTCTGAATCATTGGGGTTTACAGTTTGTGCGTGTGTGTTGGTTTTATGTATTCATTTCTTTGGGTAGATAGAAGAGCTCCTACACCCATTTGGTGTGTTGCAGTAGTGTCTAGAGCTCAGACTACAACTTTGCCTGGGCTGCGTTCCTGTCCAGAATAATGACTCGGCGTGTGACAAGTCCATGTGAAGTCATGGGGCTGTCTGAGAAGGCTCCACTGCAGACAAGACTTATCCTTTCCAGCCCTCCTGCTTCCCTCTCTGCAGTTACCCCAGTGCCAGGGTGAAGTCAAGCCCCCGCCTTCTGAGACTGCCCTGAGACAGCACATACCAGGCTGTGTCTGTCAGCCCTGCATGCACACCTCAGGCATGAGCAGGCAAAGCTCCATGCCTCGCAGCCCTTGAGGGGTGCACTTGCTGGCTGATGTGCTGTCACCATGGCGTACTTCTTTACAGGAGGGTTTGTTAAAAAATAAACAAACTTTGAGCTACCAAGAAGAAAAAGAAAATATTTGTTCGAATGCAACTATTCACATGGAAATAAGTGCCTGCTCAAGAGGAAACAAGGAGAACTGCTGCTGTTTGTGATTCCCTCTCTCCCTCTCTCCCAGGCTGCAGCCTGGACTGCCCAGACCCAGGAGAAATCAGCCCAAGAGCTGGATGTGCAAAGAAATCAGCCCAAGAGCTTGGAACAGCAACCTCACAAGGGCTCCCTGCAGTCCCCACCTCACAGCATAAATCAGCCCCACTCCCTGGTCTCACCTCACTGTGACCACCTCTATGGAGCATCTGTCCTCTCCCAAATCTCTTTCTTCCCTGATGACCTACAAGACTGGGAAAATCTGACAAAACCTTCTGAAACCCATCAACAATAAGGCAGGAAAAGGAACAGAAGAAAAAGTCACTGAAAACAAATGAACTAAAAGACAAAAAGAAACACACACATGTTTTAGAATTACTGTCTGAGATATTTGGAAGAAAAAAAGAATCATTTTTCTATGAATTGTTTCCTATTAAAATTTTGTAGCAAATTATGACCCCAATAAGAGCATTGGCAAGCTGGCATCTATTTTGCTCTGGTTCATTAATCCATTCTGAGAGGTGACAGCCCATATAATGATTTCTTGGCAAGGCAAAGAGGCAGTTCTTTGGGTAAATCATAACTCCACTGGCATCACATGGTACCACAATAATTTATACCCCACAAGGGCCTATTCCACCATCTGAATTCCCTTGCCCATCACATTGCAGCTTGTATCCAGGCCAGCTTGACTTTTATGGTTAACATCCCCATCGTTTGTTATTCACACTGTGGCAGAAACTTGAAGTCACAACCAGGATGCCGCTTGCACAGGGTTAGATGCTGTGACAACATATGCAAAATGAATCCAAAGAGCTTTCACTCTTATTCAGCTGTTATCTGTCATGTTCCTACCCCAAGTCCATCCAAACAGATTTTCACCAAGTGCTGAAATGGCTGAACTTTGGCCAAGAAGGCACCATGGAATTACTCACAGTGGCAGGCCAGATGAAATGTAAGCATCACCAATTCATCCAATTATTTTTCAATAGAAGCTGGGGCCAGAAGGGACTTTGTACATCATTACTCTTGATATTCCAGACATTCTTGTTTGCAGTTTGGTTCTGCAGAAAGAAATAATAGTTTGTTTCATTGACAAGAGAGGACAAGTAAAAATTAGCAGATTTTATGGGACATATAAAAGCCCATTAGAAAATGATGTTTAGAGAGAGACGTTTTTCATTGTGCAACACAACTCTTTACCATGTTTCAAAATAAAATATTGATGAAAAGAATATGACTATGCTTACCAAATATTATTTTTGAGTCATCTATGGGTTTAGAGCAATTATAAGAGAATAATGTAGGAATGTGATGGATAAAAGAGGGGAAAGGTGATGGTAGTTTAAAATGCATCTTCTTTTTTTGGCCCTGTTCACTGAAGGAGCTAATAGTGGCTTCCCAAAAGTTGATTTTGGTAATACTTCACTTCCATGCTTGAGTTCATTTACTGTTCCTGTAAAACCGAACTTCAGTACAAACCCAAACCATAAATATGGGCACCTCAGGACTTTGGATACTTTGAGATTCGATTCCAGATCTCTGTTCTGCATATGAGCCAGGACAGAAGTCTGAGTGCCTTCAAATACTATGGCTCTACTTGTAGGTCCACAGTATCCCCAGCTGGGGCTTCTCTCCACTGGAAAGACAATTATTAACCAGGAAACAAGCAAGGAGAATCTCTTAAAAAATACTTACAAAATGACTGTTGAACAACTTGAGCTGGAATATGCTTGGAAGTGACTCTATAAACAGAACTACTCATGAATCAAAAACCTCTTAAAATTTTTGTTGCAACTTGATTTGAATTTCTGGGTTATTCAAATTCATGTGAAATTGAGATAAACCTCCAAGATTCAGTCACTTTTAATAGCACGAGATACAGACTTCTCAAACCTGCTGTGAAAGCTGAAACCTGGGCCAGCTTTTCATCCGCAAGCCGAACTTAACATCAGTAAAAAAGACATCACACTCTTCTCTCATTTCCTATACAGTTTAAGGGAAAGAAAAAAAAAAAAAAAAACCAACCAGGAATATCCAGGACGGAGAAAAAATTTATTTCTGAAAAACACAGTCCTTTCTCATTCTGGCACTTCCATTTCAATCAGATGCTTTGTTTCATACATTTAGCAGCTTGCATGCATCCCCAGATCTTCCTGGGAGATACACGGCCTCTTTACAAGCAGGGGACACCTCAGAGGTGACCCAGAAACCCTCTCAGCAAAGCACTTGCCTGCACCCGTCAGAGGCTGAGCACAGCTGAATTGGCACCTTAACCCATACCAAGCCACCGCTGCCAACTCCAGGCAGGAATTTTCTAACTCCTTGTTCCAAAAAAAAAAAATTCTCTCCAGCCAAAATCCCCTCCTGGCCTGCAAATATGTTCAGGCATACACCTCTGTGTTGTAAATGAAATATCTGGCTTGCTGCAAAGCCCTGCTGAAGGAGCCAACTGGAACCGAGCAGAGCGAGCACTGGGAGAAGGTGTTTGAGCTGTTGAATGTAGTGAATTCATGCATGCCATATCCAAAGGAGCATTGCACATTTCCCCTTTAAGAGTCATGCTGGTGCAGATGAATTTACCACCCATGAATTTTTCGTACCCAATAATGGGTGTTTTGAGGAGGACTTCTTGAATTGCCTCACGTGGAAGACACTCATCTTTTGTCCTGCATGCAAAAGTGAGCAAAGCCCTTATGCCATCCACTGACTTCAAGAGAAAGAGTTACCAGGGACTCAGGGTGTCCTGTTTAGTCCCAATAATGTGATTATTGTGCCCAGATTTTTCAAGTCCAGGCCAAAGAAAGTGGGGCCTTTGAAACCACTAATGAACACCAGTCCAAAGACTGCAACTTATACATGCCTTTGGGTACACAAAACATTTCTAACAGGGTTGGTATAAAATTTGATATTATGTTTTTTCTGCTTCCTAGATTTCAGCACTTTTTAAAGGGTCACATTAGCAAGAGAGGGAAAAGGGAAAAAAATGAATGTTCAGTGGAAGGGATTTTGCGTGTTTCTAATTGAACTAGGAGGATGACTGATCACCATTCCATCTGGGGCAATGAAAAGACCAAAGCATGGAATCATAAACTTTCATGCTAAGAGTAAATTGGTACTGAAAACTGTCTGAGTCAGTGCCAGCAATCCGATCTCTGATCTTTGCTATGCATGCATTCAGGGTTATTCCCATGTAATACATGAGGTACTATGAAGTAATAATGAAGTAATGAGGTAATACTGAAATAATGAAGAAAACCTGAGTTTTCCCAGACAGCAGTAGTAGAGTATCTAGCAGTCTTGAAAAGCTGTGCAAGGTTTGCAAAGCACTGTACCAAACATCTCTTGGGCAGAGTTTATACATTACCATAATTTTCCTGCAGATTCTACTCTCTTCAGAAGTCAACAAAGAAAAGAAGAAACAAAGGCTGGATGATTCCTCAGGAATCGCTGGTCTATTATTTTCCCAAGGGCATGACTCTCCACACCTAACAGACATCTGTCTGATCTGGTGTCAAAAATCCCCAGCAATAAAGAATCTATTAAGCTCCTGTTGAACTTGGCCCATAGTAATTCAGTAATTCAATTTAAATTCATAAAGGTGAAGAGCAACTGTAAGGCCCCATGTGTAGGAGGATGCAATTGTGCAGCAAACTGTGGGAGGCAGCACCTGACCCTGTAAAACATGAGAATTCTTCCTTAAAGAATCCATCCAGTCTCCACAAGCTGAGCCTTGCAGGCAGATGCTCCTTTTACCGCGTCCTGAATAAGCAGCCCTTCCCCTCTCACAAGCAAGGAAAAAAGCTTTCAAGGAGGGAGAAAAGGGAAAAAAGCATCCGCTTGGGAAAGCATAGCCACTCCCTGTACGAATGAATACCAGGGACACGTTTAGCAGCAGTCTGAGTTTACTTGATTTCACACTTTCCTTGTGCGGATACCCAACAGATGAACGCAACTTCTACACACCATCCATGACCATCTTCCCATCTTCCACACATTACAGCACAGCAGGTCCTTTCCCACTTGTGTCCACCTTCCCAGAGGCCAGTTCTTCCAGTGTTCAGTGTGTGTAGGAAGCTTGCATGGGCTTACCACTGCTTAGAAAGAAACTCTTCCATCCCAGGAAGTTTCTGGACCCCACCACCGTCCTTTGGGAGCTGTGATGTTTCCCAAGTGCTCCCAGCCTGCTGCACTTGGCCTGTGTGAGGTCTCTACATTCAGGCTTTCCCTTCTTTCACCAGCAAGGGGAGCAAAGGACACTTTTATCCTTGGAGCTCCTGGATGCAATTCAGATTTAGTCTGGGATCTGTCTGGGATTTTTTCCTCATTTAGCAGCCAGGCCCTTTGACACCTTTGACACCACTGTGGTGTCATAGGAGCCCACAAGGCCAAGCCTGCTGAGATGCATTTCTTGATACCCAGTATGGAGAGACTTTGGTGGGGTAGCATCCTCAGGAGAAAGTACCAGGGCTTTTCTAAATTCATCAAGCAACTATTGCCACATCCTACATCAGACTGCAGGCCCAGCAGGCATTGCCCTGTTACTCCGTGGATTTGTGGACTGCAGTGTTGAGGTGCACTGAGGGATGGCTGCTCCCTAGGAAAGGGGAGCCAGGAGCCCAGACTCATAACAAGGCATC
>VYXC01009410.1:0-14466 GCA_013397175.1 Platysteira castanea | reverse complement strand
CGGCCGCGCTCAGCCCCGGGCGCCTCCCCCGCCCCGCCGCCGGTCGCTCTCCCGCGGGCGCCGAGGCGCCGCCGTCTCTCGGTGCTGCCCAGATCCCTGAAGTGCCCCGAGGCCGCGATGCCCACGTAGCTCCAGCAGCCCCCGGCCCTCCTCCGCATGGGCGCAGAGCTGTGCTCGGCCCCTCCTTCCCTCAAAAGGATGGAGAAACCAAAGGGCCGAGATGCTCAGCTCCTGGGCAGCCGGGAGCTGTGAGGTGTTCATAAAGTACTCCTGGGGATGTACCACGGTAACCGAGGCGATAGTTACCCAGACCTGGACAGGTGGATGCTTTGCTAGGTCTTCCAGTAAATGCTGGGCTGTCTTTAGCTGTCTAGCGTTGGCTGTGTGTTCCCTTTCCATTGGGTCTTTTGGGAAGTTGGAGGAGAGAGGTGTATGGGAAATGGCAAATCTGCTTTCCTGCTCTCTGCTTTCAAAATTCACTTGGATTTCTAGCGCTTTAGAGTGAGGCAGTGACAGTCCTGGGGTTTTTGCCTCATCTTGCTTGTTTTGGTGCCCTTGGGAAAATTTAAGAATTCTGTATAAACCAGCTATTTGACCCCGTCTCCTGTGCTTAATTCAGTGTATGTCAGTATTTTTGTGTGTTCATTTTGAGACTACCATGAATTTTGTTTCTGAGTTATGCTGAAATCTACAGTTCTACGAGACACATTTGCTTTATTGCTGAAAATCATGCTGAGGCTGTCTTTTACTGAGTACCCAAGTAAACAGCGCAAATGATAGTCCAGCAAAAACTTAGGCTTCGTGGAGGCAGTGGGGAGCTTAACATCCCTGAAAAACAGCTTCCTATCCAAACTCAACTAAAGGTAAACAAGACCACTATGTCTCAAAAGGTGTCTATCAACATCCTCAGTTGTTCGTCCTAAGCATAAGCCCCTCCATGAGGCAAACGCTTCTTATGTACAGGCTGCTTTACTGAATGGCAGTTTTGAAGACTGGAATAATACAAAGAAGGAAGGTAGTGGTCCTGAATAAAAGCATTACTTCTTTGGTGGCAAAAGCATAGTGACATGAACTGGGCATGCGTGCCTGGTAGTGGGTAAATAAGTAAATGAAATGGACTGCCATGCACCAGATGGTTCATATGCCAGCAGCAACCCCTGTTTCAGTGTGCTCACTAATGTCATCCTCTTTTATTTACTTGAAGTCCTTCTCAGTCTGTTTGCTAGATCTTTTCAGGTCTGTAATAATTCCTGTCATATCTGCAGTGCCCTCCATCTGAGAATCTCTAAAAGCTTTGTAAATATTAATGAAGGAAAGCTCTGCTAAAGCTTTGGGAAGCAGTGCCTTTCCCTTCTCCTGAGATGGAATTTTTTTCTTTAACTCCTTCTTCCCGTTTCCTTCCCCCAGGATGCATCCTGCTGTGGTGTATCAGAATAGGCATTCTTGTCTGTATGTTCTGCATTCCTCCCATTTTGTTTATTTTTCCCTCAACTTTCTTGCCTTTGCATAATTCTGTTGCCCTCATACTAACACAGCAGTAGTAGCCGTGTGGCCACAACTACTTTGTGTGTATGTAGTGCATCCACATTTCAGGCCTTTTATTATCCATCATTTTCTGTTGGAACCATATTTCTTTGTGTGACTGTGCTTAAAACCTTGCTTTTCTCTTAGGGCATCTTCTGCCTTATTGGAGCCCTGAGTGTGAGCTGTGTTCTGTTCCTGAACTGTGACTTTTGGCAGCGAACATGTGGCATTACGGCTTCTGCTTGGAAAGCTGAGAGGTTACTTGTTCCTCATGACTCCGATCACCACAGTGTACAGACCCTGCTTTAGTTGAAAGTAAAGTTGCTATTGAATCTTCTTAATAGATGGTTTTGTAGAAAAATGTCCTGGAGTCAGGAAGAACAGGCAGTTGGGATTGTTTTGTTTGTTTGTTGTTCTGTTTGTTTGATTTGTTAGTTTTCTTTGGAAAAATGCTTTCCTGGTTTGCAGCTTGGGATCTTCAGAGCATAACCTGCTGTATGTCAGTTCTGGAAGCTTGGAAATAAGTTTTAAGTCTGCAGTAGTCAGCTGGGAGCTTGGCTAGGATGGGTTTCCTGGGCTTTCTTTTATGGAGTGAAGCAAGGCTTTTGAATAGTTGGGCCAACTGGCTTCTTGTGCAGACTTGCAAGTGGCGGGCTCTGGGATGCAACTGGCAGGGAGTGGAAAGGTCCCTGGGCACAAGGGAGGCCTGGATTCTGCAGCACGGAAGTTCCTGACTGGAGCCAACGTCCGCTGCCCCACCAGCTCCACCAGGGCTATTGTTCTTTGGAAACTGCCTGTTTGTCAGCTTCAGCCACAAACCCAGAGTCTTTCTTTTGTTTTTCCTTCCAGAAATGCTGTGTGTGGCCAAGGTGAAAATATTTTGTAGCTTATCCTTTTTGGAGAACCTTTGAAAAATTGTTCATTTTACGTAACATATTGCTGAAATTTTCCTCAAATCTGATTATTTTAAAGCTGTCTTAGCATGGGGTTTAGCTATGGCAACAAATGTCCATCGGTTTACTTAAGGAAAATATCCAAACATTTTTCCTGGGGTAGCTGACAGTAGACTTACAAATGTGAAGTGGGAATTTGGAGAATACTACAGTTCTTTGCCAGTTATATATAATACATACTTGAGTGTCCCAAAAGAGATTCTGTGGACTGGGAGGTCTTTTGGGCTGTATAATGCCAGTGCTTCCAGATTGATGAAAGGATTGGTGTGTGTATGAGGAAAATGAGTTTGCACTCCTTAATATGAGCCCATCGAGATGGGAGCACTGCCAAGGTAAGTCTATTTTTAGACTCAACAGTTTTGACAATGTTCCTTTAAGTGTTTTTTCTCCTTCTAGTGAGAATGAAAGAACTAGGTCAGAGCCAGTAGAAAAAGGCTTTTGATCTCTGCAACAGTGTTCTCAAAATTTTTTTTTCAGTTTGCTCTTGTGCAGCAGAGGTAAAGGGGAAAAGAGAAATGGTGATTTCTTTCCCCCCCAGTGTTTATTGCACTGGGAAGTGAGAGACTGACAGCACCCACCAGATGATGTCTGCATGCAGGTGATCCCACACAGTTCTGTTGGATCCCCTGCAGCTCTGATCTGTGGTGTCGTTGAGATTCCTGTGCAAAGAAAAGTGCTAATTATATAATGGAGTTCTTTCATGGTAAGTGTTTAATGAAGTTTGGTCTAACACCTTTCTTGCTGTGTATAGGGTTTGGAAAATGCCACATACATTTGTTGCAGGTCTTCTCCGTGAAGTTTATGTAAATTTCCAGTTTCTTATGGCTCTTCTTTGGTGGGCTCATGCTATTGAGACCCTTGATCTTCCCTGGAATGATATTTTTTACTAAGAAGTGGAGCCTTGCTGGCATAAAATGACAATGACTGGCCTCACCCCTTGGTAATCCTTAAAGAGACTAAGACTCGAAGGAGGTTAGTGCATTTTGTGGAGTGGCATCCAGGTTAACTGCTGCAGGACTGAAGTTATTTGCAGCTTATAACCAACTTCTATCAGAGTGATCCTGTGAATTTCAGCTATGTGATGTACCTTGGTTGAACGCCTTCAGTGCCTAGCAACTCCATGGATATTGAATGCTGCCATGTGTCTCTTCAGAGACTTGAGATACGGTGAGCTCATAGATGTGCTATGCTAACTCTGCCAAGAATGTTAAAGTGAGTTCAGGATCACCCAGAGGACAGCTTTGAAGCAGCTTTCAGTGTAAGTACCTATCATGCTGTTCCAGGGTGTGCCCAAAAGTACAACTCTTCTGACAGGTATTCAGTTATTCAACTTTGTCTTATTCCTACACGCACTTCAAGTTCAGACTGGGTATGTCTCCATATCTAAGTCTCCAGGGAATGTGATCCAATAGCTGGTCTTTCAGCACACTTGCCTGTGGACCAAAGAAGTAACAAACCCTGTGATTCAAAAACAGCACATGCTTCCATCAGTGTTTTTGGTTTCTTAAGTAATTTCTAACCACTTCTTAGCTTAAGGGATTCAGACGTGGCTTGGAAATAGCTGCTAGTTGGAAGCAGGACTGAGACGCACATCTCAGTTCAGCTCTCCAGTTGAAACAATTGCATTGCGTCATAGCAGAGGAGATGGATAAGACCAATGCTGGAGATGCGTTGGACAGTGAGGCACAAGATTTGAACATCAGCCTTTGGTCTTGTGTTCTGTATGTTACTTTCTGACCATTTATTGTAAAAATGCATCAGCAGTTACGGGATTCCAGACCGAAACATAGATCTTTTCTTACCCACATTCATATGGCAGCCTTCTTGTTGGGCTGTAACATCTACACCTTTATTTCTTGCGCAGCAACAGCACAACCTCCTGCCCACCCCCACAGTGTTCATACAGCCTGGTGGTTGTGTGTGCTTCTCTGCTTTGAACCGCTGCTTAGAGCTTTCCGATCTATGTTGCTACATTTGAAAGGGAGACTGTGAGCTAGAGTTCAGAAGGTGCATTCCATTGTGGGAACTGGAGACCCCAAAATGAAGCTGAAACAAAGAATGTCACTGCAATGGAGTGTCTTTGAGTGTATTCAGATTGAGTGGAGGGTGGATATTATGGAAGTTATGTGATCATTTTACCCTCCCTGAACCTCCCTGATCCTGAACTCACTTCACCCTCCCTGCTTTTGCAAATGAACCCATATTAGGCAGGAATTAATGTTCCAAGTATAGACTTGGTGTGACACTGTGTTTCCCTTGGATGAAATTTGGTTGTAGGATAAGAGTGTTTCTGGAAACTTGGAAGTACTTTCAGGTCAACCAGTTTAGATACAGTTCACCGAGTGTTTGACCTTACCCTTTAAAATACTTGGAAGACTTAGAAGCTCAAGGAGGGCATTGATTAATATAAATTTACTGGTTCAGTACAATTGAACCCCATCATAAGGTTAAAACTTGTCAGGTGGTAGTATATGGACAAAGGAGCCATGCTTTGAAAGTTCATGTGCTTTCTCCACCAAGAAGAGAATGCAAGTGAGCAAATGACGAGAGTTAGACTTTGGATGCATTTCCTAACACACTACTGGAAAGTACTGACAAAACCTGTAGTGTCATTTTAAGATCCCATGTTTACTGCTTAAATGGAAATTATAAAATAGAACTGTTCTTGAGAGGTTTTGGAGGGCTTTTTTGTTCTTCTGTCCAAGCATGGCAGGCAACATCCAAGGAGGTTGTGTGGCTTTGTTCCTCTTGTTTACAGCTGAGTGTATGAGGTCAGGGCAAGCTGCTTAGAGCCAGTCTCTAGTGCTTCCCAGTATTGCTGTGTCACAAGGGCTATGGCAGGAGAACAGCAGTGACAGGCTCAGAGCAAGGCACTGTAGCTGGATGGTGTCAGAGTTGCAGACTGGTGCTGGTTGTTGAGCTGATAACCATGGAGAGGTTTCTGTCCTAAACATCTGTGCAGGCTTGCTGGTGGGTGCAGAACTAGGTGTCTGTGGAGCACTGTAAGTTTTTGGTTTGCCCGTTTGTCTCTGAAAGTAATACAGCTAGTTTGCAGAGGTAGTAGAGCTGTTAAAAGGCTACTTTTAAGTTCACTGAATATTGAGTCTGTGGGTCTGCTAGGATACTGTGCCTGGTTCTGGAGCCAATTTTCTCTGTTGTCCTGGCCGAGACAGCTTCACCCTCTTGTGCCCTGTTTCGTCTCTTCACTGTCTCTCCTTTTGTCCAGACTGTGTGATCTCTAATGCAATGCCCCTTTCTGTGAACAAGAGATACTCAGAGTTTAAAACTGAGCAATCCTGTTGTGGGTTATTTCTCATGAAAGCTGTTGCCTTTGAATGGATACAGATATTTACCCTTGCAGATTAACAATTGAACAGCGCAGCCTGCAATTATCTGCTCAAAACATGCAGAGAATGCAGAGGGTGTAGTTCTGGAAGGTGCCAAAGGCAAAGGTGGAGAAAGGGGCTAAAAATTGAGTAATTTTGAAGTCTTCTGAAACTGTCTAGTTGGTGGTGGTCAAAATAGCAAATAAGATTTCAAGAACTATGAGGACAGCTCAGAAAAAGACAAGGAAGATGTTTGTTTCTGTATCATTGCATGTTGCTCTTGCATTGTGAATGCTCCTTGCAGCTTTTGCTTGCCACACGCCAAAAGAAGGAGAGGATTGGAAAGAATACAGAAAAGAACAGTCAGCTGGTCACAGACATGGTGTGTTCTCTGAAGGCAGGTTACAGATATTATCATTCTTTAGCTTGGAAAAGAGATGGGCAGGTTACAAAGATTCTGATTCTTTAGTTTGGAAGAGATAACCGTGGAGAGAATCCTTAGGCCTTGATGAATGGTGTGGAGAAGGTGGAAAAAGGAACTAGGTCACAAGACAGAACAGTGAAGCTGTAGGGTTTTGTGCTTTAAATTAAAAAAAGGAAATAGTTTTTCATCTAACAGATTTCCCCAGGTGCACTTTTAACCTTGGGGGTCATTCCTAACGTGCCAAGGTAGGATCAATTCATGTATGCCCTGCTCTCATGCTGTTTTCTCAAGCAATGGCATAAAGGGCTAGACTTCCAGTCTGACCCAGACTGCTGACTTTTTTGACAAAGTCTAGCTCATCTGTGTGTCCAGAACAATTCCACTCACCACAAGAACTTGATTTGCTTTGAGTAGCTGAGAGGGAAATTTGGCCAGGACAACCCAGAAACAGAGAGGAGATGGGGATTTAAGCACTGAGCTATAAAAATGTTAACAGGCAGGGTTGTGAGGCATAAGATATGTAGCTTTTTTTTTTTCTATCTAAGAACTGATACTGCTCTGTAAGAGGAACTCTGTGCTTTGTCTGGTCAATGAGATTTGGGGGAAGGAGAGGCCCTGCATTAGGCTGCAGCTGTAGAAATGCCATCCTGGGAAGTACTGATTCTCCACAGCAGGTAGGGTTGGAAACACCTGTACTAACTTCTATAAATGAGGCAAAGTGTGGTCTGAGAGAGACCTTCAGGAAAACCTGAAGCAGATTAGACCTACAGATCTCAGCTGTAGTGGCTTCTGCCTTGGGTGGGTTTTATGTTCCCTCACCTTTGCATGGGGTCCTCCTCTCTCCAAAAGTGTCCTGTTGCAAAAGGACTACAGAAAAAGTGCAGGAGTTGCTATGAATAGCTGCACGTTCTCTGTGCAGTGTGAGCTAAACTTGGCATTAAAGAGCAGGTTCATTACTTGAAACAATAACAATTCACCCCAGTTTGTGCTCCTCCTGGATGAAGCAAGGAGGTGTGCAGGGGACTGAACCTGGGCTGAAGTGAACTCTGCATTCAATAACAGGACCTAATATGCTTGCAGGGAGTATGTGACAAAAAAAGGATATGAGGAAGACACTCAAGTAAGGATTTTAGCCAGTCTTTAGTGCAGCCCTATCCATCTCTATATAATGTGAAACTTGGCTAGCTCCTATTCTTCAGCTGAACATTCAGGTTATTATTTCCCTCCATTCCCCACTCATTTGCTCTCCTCTGCCCTATCTTTGTGGCTTTTTTTTTTTTTTTTAATTTATTTTCTTCCCCCAGAGGGGATTTTGGTTGAGTTGATTTGCTTCTCTGCAAATAACCTAGTAAAAGCAAGAAAGAGACTTTTAATAATGCTGTTTCAAAAACATAAAGAAAGAGAATTGTAATGTGCGTCAATAAAAACTTTCTCTCTGATTGTCCTCTGCGTGCTCTTGGCTGACGGTTTGTTGCTACAGAAATCATCTGGGGTACTAGAGCGAGTAGGATACAGTGGTATGAGTAAGCAGTAGGAGGTGAAGAATTTTACTGGGGGAAGGAAAGAAGGCATTTCCAGACTCTTCAGTTAAGTGTACCAGGGATGGGATAGCCTTGAACAGTGATAAAGGAGGTAACTTTTAGGCAGTTGAGAGAAAGCCAGGATTGAAAACAGAAGTCAACTGCCAGACTGCAAACTAGTTATGCTACTGAGAATGAATAAAGATATTTTCCTTTGCATTTTGGTGACTGTGCATCATTCATGGGACAAGAAACGAAGCCTGGATCCACAGCTGAATCGCAGCCATTTCTGTGCCACATGTTCAGCAGACACCAACTTTCATGAGTAGGGCAAAGGCAGAGATCTGTGATGCATGTGTGGGACAATGCACCTCTGATGCCATAATAAAGACTTAGGCAGTGTGTGTCTGAGCTGTTGTGTGTGTGCTGGATAGGCACGTTAGTGTTTAAAAAAGGTTTTTGATGTAATATTGGCTGATGATAGAATTGAATAGTAGTACTGTTAGGACTTGAGAAGAGGCTTTCTCAGAAATATAATTTGTGGTGAAGCATGACTAGCCAACTTCCTAAGCAGTGACTACAAGACAAGTTTCTTCCAAGATCAGTGGAACTAATGAAGATTTACTCCATACCCGGGTGTGTTATAACTCCTTTTTATCTCTCCATATTCTCTCTGAAATCCTTAGGGGAACAGTGGTACCTAGTCGGGAGTTTGCCTAAGTCGGTTGGTGACTGACAGTTGTAATTTATGGTGAATACTTTTCCTTGTGAGAGAGAATTATTTTAGGTCTCTGCTGCTCGACCTACCAGTTGATTTTCTTTGTTTTTTGCACTTATACTTCTTATGTCTTGTAGCACCCTCTTTGCATGCAACTTTGTGCTTCTCACAATCTTGAAATCCACAGTTCTTCACTATTCAAGAGAATCTCTGTAGATGCTTGCACAAGCCTTCTTATTGACTTACTAGTTTGCAAAATAAATGACCAACTATTTTGTACTTTATTCCATTGCTTAAATTATTTTCTCATGTGCTTGTGGTGCATGCTACTTACTGCTCTTTATTATTTTGTTCACTAAGATCCATTTTGCTCTAAGTTAATTGCATAGCTCACTTGGTCCCCTTATGTGTCAGTATTCTCCTCTTCATCTATACCTGTACAGGATTTGTGGTAGCCGGGCTTTACTTATTCACTGAATAGGTTCATGTTTCAATGAGCTTCTGTTGCTAGTGTGAATTCAAGAGCTGCTTGTACCAAGTGTACCTTTATTAAAATGGAATGAGAAAATGCTTCAGAAATAATTTCTCTGTCCAGTCACTTTGTCTGCTTTTTATCATGAAATCCTGTTGCTGTTATAAAGGCTGAACTTGCATTGCTAAGACTCCAAGGTCTATCTAGCATAGTGATGACATGCAGTCTGTCTCCTGAAGAGCAGGTGTAAAAGAAACTGTTTACATCATTTGCTAAAGTCTGTGAGATAAGAGATGGCAAGTAGATATTGCCATACATAAAATAAATAGTTTCCAGTAGGAAAATTGTAAAAAATGCATAAGGAAATTTTTTAGCTGAAGGAACTTAACTACATACATATCCTGGTGTGATGAGGGTCTTAGAAGGCAAATTCAATCCATACAAGAAGAGAATTTCTTTCTCTGGGCTTAGTGTTTCTGTTCTGAAGAGAACTAAGGGGTCTTTTCTCTCTGCACTCAAGATTTCTTTGACCTTCAACCAAATTATGAGTTTAGTTTGATTCCAGATACTAAAGTGCTAAGTTACTCGTTCTGGTTTCTTGATCTATTTCTGATGCTGTGCAAGGCTTTATACCATCTTCTAGCTGAAGTTTGTTTGAGAGATGTATGCGAAGTTTAATAGCTTGTCTCAGAAAACATACTTTTTTTCTGGGTTTTTTGGCTTTAGTTTTGGGTATTTTTTCATTGTTTCTGGAGAGAGTGAATGGCTTATTGTAGTATTTGGCTTGATACCATGAGATGACTACCCCGTTGTCTAGCTAGAGATGTACAGGGATAGTTGTTTCAGGAATGCCAGTACCTTAATTTTTCTGATTATAATAATAGTAATTCTAAGGGGGTAAAAAAACGCAAAAGCCCCACAAGTCACAGTTACAAACTGAAATGAATGCTCCTGTTCTCAACACTTCATCTCCTTCTACCCCTATCCACTTCCTACACCTGTCTCCCCTTTGCTCTGCCCTTCCTGCCCTCTTGACCTGGTTCAATGTCCACTTCCTTGCTGCTGAGCTGTCACTTCTCTTGCCCTTAAAGATACTGCCCACTGTTGGGCATGTCCCACTGCTTTAACAAAGACTTGATTGTAAAATTCATGTCATGTAAGAAGCCTGTTTTCTGTTAAATTGATTAATTAATGATTAGTAGTCATGATAACAAGAGGCTAGAAAGACAAGCAACTCTTTGGAGGGACCTGCAGGTACAGGTGGGTGTGTCTGCCAGGCCTTACTGCCTGTGTCTGTGTGAGCTTTGTACTCAAAGCTACGGATACAGCTCATCAGTAGCAGCAGTTTGCAGTGCACTCAGCTCAGTACTGGCCTCCCTTTTGGCACAGCGTGATTGTAATTGCTTGATGCTGCCTTTTGATGCTGACCAACAGAGGCAGATAGCTAGACACCAATGTTACTTCAGTTAAGTGCTTTGGGATTTCAGCCTTACAGGAAGTTGTGATAAATTCATGTTATTTGTACTGAAGTAGAAAAGATCCTGACTGATTTGCTGGGCTTCTTTGCTCTGTGTGAATGCTGCTGATTCGGTGGCCATTAGACAGACCGGTCTGAGGAACAGAGTGGGCAAAATCTTGGAAGTTACTTGCTGAGCAGGTTGGCAGCAGTATTTACTAGGTTGCAACATAAGCAGCAGATTGCATTCATGTGAAACTTAGACTGCATTTTCAGCTGGTCCAAAGTGATGTGTTGGGGGAACTGCAAATTTACATTAGGTGGAGAGAGTACTGTATGGAAAAGTAGGACTGGCAGGCAAAAGCCAGACAGTTTCTCAAAACTAGAAGTTGATTGATGAGGCAGATGGACCATGCATAGGAGTTACAGAAACTCATTACTGTGGAAAAAATTTCTGCCAGACAAAGTAGTCAAAAGAGTCCTAAGTTTTATAGTACAAATTAAAGCCTTCCTTATTTGCTGGTTTTAATCTTCTTTTTTACTATTGTAGAAGTGGTACTAACTGCTCAGGTCAGACATCTTCGAAATAATCCCATGTTTCCTAGGGATATGCAGAGCTACTAATGAAGTATAAGCTTCTTGAAATACAAGAAGGGCTTTGCAGTGCAGATCCATTTTGCTCATTTGGTCAGTGTGAGGAGGCATCTCAATCTGAAAAAGACTTCAGTGTTCTCAGTGTGAATGTCTCCTCTCTGATCAACGCAGGTAAAGCAGATTGTGACTAAAGGCAAGCAAAAAGCCTTAGGGATGCTGTGTGACTATTCTGGATTGAAATGCAGCATCTGGAAGTGTATAGAACTCTCACTGAAAATGCTGGCTGCAAAATTTCTTGTGGTTGGAGGTTTGATTTGCTTTTGACAAAGAAATGGGCAGAGATGGAAGGAACAAGTCCAGTGAGAGCTGCTGTCTGAAGGTTTCTTGCCCTGGAAATACCTGTTAAATCTTCGTGACTACTGAGATGACTGAAAAGATATTTGGACTCTTTTTGTAAGGTCCCTGCTATGTCCAACCTGAGTTTGTTAATGTTCAAGTTACATGGATGAACTTTTGTCTGTCCTTTTCAACAATGTGACATTTTACGGTGGGAGTAGCAAGTGGATTGTGTGGACTTAGCTCTTAGCATTGTGCAGCTAAGTCTGTGGAATGAATACATAAAACAGAGCTCGCAAGGTTGCCAGTATTTGATACATGAAAGTTTTGTAAGGATTGTTAGAGGTTGGGTGGGTATCTCCTGTGCCTGCTTTTTGTCTCTGAATAGCAAAAGCGAGCATATGACTATGATGCACACAGAACAGGGCACATGAGTAAGAAGATGCTATTTTTACTCGATCACTTTTTAGAATAGAACAATTGTTATTGTATGTAACTCAAGTACTTGCCAAATATGCTTTAATGTAGCCTTAATTGATCTGCTTAAAATTTTAAGCAGCCAGCAGTATTCCCACTGAAACACATAGTTATGAAATGTTTGATACAGTAGGCAGTGAGTGCACAGGGGTAGTGATTGATCATAGATTTATCTGCTAAGCCTTGAGCCTACAGATGGAGAGACAAAGACTTTCCATCTGCCCATGCAAAACTTCGGATATATCAAGGCTGTGTTTTGAACAGTGCCTTCAGGCTTTTTTCCAGACAGGATTCACAGAGTACCCTATAGGAAAAGACAAGGCTTGCCCCAGATGCCAGTAACTTACAATGGCTCTTGGTGACTTCTGTGTACCATCAAGCATGCTCAGACAAGCTGTCTCTTGGCTGCTTGCCATCTGGGAGGCAGGCATGCATGGCAGGAAGGTGGGAGGGTGGGCAGGGCAGAGCATTCTTCTTGCCCTTCGAGCTCTCCTTTGAAGTTGCATGTGCACCCTGTAAGGATCTCTGTGGGCATGGAACTGGCTCACATGTATCGGCCAGCTTCTGCAGGGCAACAAATTCTCTTGCTCTGTATACACGGGAAGGACTTGAGTTTGTATTCCACTGTATGTAAAAAGTACACTGTGTATTGTATTCATTTCCTTAGTTTTTTTAGGGCAGATGTGTGGTCATTTTTCCATTTTAGGTGCTCCACTTAGGATTTTTCTCACAGAGCTTTTCACTTTCATAACATGGCGGATCTCAGCAACCTTTTCTTCAAGTTCTGGAAAAGAGGATATTTTCCATTAGGTTCTGCTCTACCTTAGGTTAGGAGTACAAGAGCACTTAAGTACCTTTGTTTTAAATAATAGTTTGTTTCATAAATGTAATCTGTGGATCTATGTTATTGTGTCAGCCAGCACCATTCATTATGTGCTTGTTGCTGTGCAGTCAGAGCTCTACAGAACATCCACCCTCCTTCCTCAAAAGGAAACAAGTTCCCACCACAGAAAGCTTTCAGTACGAGTTGAACGACAGTAGCTGGGGGAGCATGAAGAGAGACACGACATTAATCAGCTGAGGTGGGGTTTTCAGCAGGGAAAGGAGAATACAAGTGATCTGAAACTGGATGAAGAGTTGTATTACTGAGACATGGATGATACATGAATATTGAGATTGTGTGGAAGACTATTGGAAGAGGTTCTGTTTCAAAATCTAATGATACTGCTGATAGTGGTATTAGGCTGATACTATGAGCTGATCTGGAGGGTGTTTGTTGTCTTGATGTACTGTTAAAATTTGTGACTGATGAGGTGGATGTAGTTTGGTAGAATGAAGAGGTGCTGAGGCAGTAGGGATATTGTCAAAGGAGCAGTGTGGGAAAATGGTCTAAATGCAGAGGGCAGGATGAGCTAGCATTAGCCAGTACTGGAGCAAGGAGGAGTAATGGTCTGGACAATATTTTAGCCAGAAACTACTTTGTCTGTAGGAAGATTTTTTTCCAGATGAATGCCGTTAAGTCCTTAAAGGGATTTAAGGTATGTCAGCTAAGAGAGTTCAGAGTACTTGGGCTGTGGTAAAGTTAGTGATTTGTGATTATTTTCTAAGAGCTGTTTAGACTCAGTTCTATGGGATGTTAGCCCTGGGTGCTGTCAGCCCCCCAAGCCCCATTAGGTTTGATAGTTGATCCTGAGTTTAGAGCTGACCTTACCTAGCTAAAATTGTATAAGGTGTGTATTTAAGAGAGACTAAATTATTGACCAAACACTGACCTCTTTCGCTGCCTTTAACAAATCTTGAAAGGGAACAGTTTTGGTTTGTATTGACATTTAAAAGAAGGCAAGAGCTCCACCTCTGTCTGCCATGAAGATGGATCTATGTATTCTGTGTGGCAACAGGAAATAACAGACCCATGCAAGCATATATTCCTTACTCCTATTCTCTGTGTAGCTGAGGGTTGGAAGTAGCACTAGAAGAAAATAATAGAGCTGGCTACCTGAAGATGTGTCATGACAAAGAAAGATAAGCTTTGCCAAGTGACTGAGATACTTTTTCTCCTTAGGAAATAAATATCCCTAGAAAATAAAAAAGCTGTCTCTCCCTGCTTCCCCTCCCCCTTTCAATATTAGCCACTCTGGAAGAGTCCCCTGAGGCAGCCTGTGTTTCTTTTAACCACTCACTTGTTTTCAATTAAAAGGTAGTGGGTATCTATCTAAGTGCTAGCAACCTCTTCCATTTTTTCCTCTTTTGTGTCCTGAAGGAGCCCAGTAAAAAGCATTGCTGAAAAAGCACTAGCATTCATTACTCTTGAATGCATGATGGGCTAAGGGTCAAGCAGCATCTTGCCAAGTGACTTATTTCATTTTTAAGCCATCCAGGTGCTTATAGATTTATAAAACCATTGAAGTTGGAAAAGAGCTTTGAAATCAAGTCCTACCCTTAACTCAGCACTGACAAGTCCACCACTAAACCATGCCCCAAGTGCCATGTCCATATGTTTTTTAAAGACTTTCAGGGATGGTGACTCCACCACTTCCCTGGGCAGCCTGTTCCAATGCCTGACAACCCTTTCCATGAAGAAATTTCTCCTAATATCCAATCTAAACTTCCCCTAGCACAACTTCAGGACTTTTTGTCTTGGCCTATTGTTACCTGGGAGAAAAGAC
>VYXC01009378.1:0-15104 GCA_013397175.1 Platysteira castanea | reverse complement strand
TGTGGGTCCCTTCAAACTCGGGCTATCCTGTGATTCCCTGTATTTCTGGAAACATCTGGTATTGTTTGCTATCAGAGATGAGGTGCTGGATTAGATTAACATTGGATGGTTGTGGGGCTTGCAGTTTTTTCTCTTTCTGGAAATATTGGCAATAAATGTACTGCCTAGGTTGTGCAAGTCTATCAAAGGGTAGAAATGTGTCTTGGGCTGAGGTTTCACATTATTTACTATGCCATCAGGGAAGATTTGTAAAAACACATGCAAACCTAGTTAGCAATTATTACGTTATTTCTGGGAAATAATGGAAGACAAGTAAAAGTAAAAACTAATTTCTTTTCTTTAGCAGTGATTGTATTTACAGTTTGTAATGTGATTTCTAAATTATGTTAGATGTGCTTTTTTCCCCTACGTTTCTTTTTCATTGTTGTCATTTTTGGTGGGTGTTTACATGTTATCTAGTTTGCTCAGGTCACATAACAGTTCTGTTACAAGTATCCTTGGCACTGCTGCCCCACAACAGAAAGTACTGAAAAAAAGAAATTGGAAGTATCTTATTTTTCCCCCATGGCTTCTGTTTCTGTCATATTATATTGCAGGTTCAGAGGATGCAGAACTGAAATCCTCTGCCATTTTACCATGAGTTATGAAGGCTAAAGTAGACTGCACAAAGCTATCAAGCTGGATTGCAAGTTCTTTTATAGGGCTGGTTTCCTTACCTTTCAGGATTTTATTTGCTCACTCTTTTGACTGATTCATCATCTTCAGGTGTTGATTTCAAGGGAAACACTGTGCTTGGTCTAAAGAAAGATACAAATAAATGTGGATTGTATCAGTAGCCTATTTTTTTAAGGCTCAAAGTAGTCTTACTATTCTTCTGCAAGAATTTAGAGGAAAACAAGTTGGGTTGTTTTTTTTCTACAAAGGTATGATATTGTTATCCATCCTTTGGAGAACAAGACCCTACTTTAAAAGGTATTAAAAATATTTTCTGTATTTTAGACATCTTTTTCTGTTAGACAAATGACTTGTACAAAACCTAATGAAGACCAAGGTAGACACAGCTGGCAAGTGAATTTATTTCATTTCATAGTAAATAAAGCTATGATTTTTGGCTATGTGTATTTTAATATAAGAAAGGAATCTTCTATCTAATTTTTCACTTCTTAGGCTTATTGTCCATAGCTTAAAATTTGTCCTGGAACTGCATGACTTTTCTTCCTGTGTCTTGATATTTCTGGTGCTGTATCCCATGTGAATTAGAACAGGTAACTTCTGCCAGTGGTACATGGAACTAGGGCACTCCAGTGTCAGTGGATTTTGTTTGAAAAGAGCAGGATGTTTCTGTATCTCAAACCCTTAATATTAGCTTTACCACTGGAAAGCTAATATATTTTAATAAGAAGTTCAATATATTCACTCCTTGGGTTCAAGTGTCACTACTTGGAGTGTTTGTGGCATTATAAAAACTATATGCCTGATAGGTTTTAAAAACATTAAGAGCATGCGTATAGTTCATTTATACTGGATCTTCATTTTGTTCAGCCATGCCCTTTCCTTGGTGTAGTAGCCCTGTGTCAGGGACCAGCTATCCTGGCACGTAGAACCAGCACAGGCCAGATCCCTAATAGCTCAATTCTCTATTCCGTATGCATTGGTGAGGGAGTTTAGAGCACAGTCCCCAAATACCTTTAATTCTGGTTAAGAGCTGTGTCTGACTAAAGTTAATTTTCTTCTTCGTTATGATTTTGACTCATGTGGCCCTGAGTACATCTGGGTTTCCTGTTAATCCATAAAAAAAAAAAGTAACACTGATGCATCCACATATTCTATTAAGCCGTCTTCCCATCACTTTATCTCATTAACTGCTTGATCAGTGTCAAAAAAGGAATAATCTTTCATTAGCTCTCAACTTCAAAAGACTTAGATTTTCAGACCTAACAGTTTCTCAACAGCTGTATAAAAGTCTTTAAATCCGAGAGGTTAACTTCAAAGAACACCTTGTGGGTGTTCTGCACCCAGATGACAGGTAAACAGTAATTTATGACCAAAGATATGCATTAATGAAATGCCTTTGAAACCATGGATAATCTCTTACTCTTCCCCTTTTGATTCTAGTGGGTGGTTCCTAGACTGACAGCAATACAAGTGGATGGCTTAATTAGCCATGGAGCAAGCAGTGATGTTCTGGGGTTTTTACTGTACTGTTCTACCAACATGCTTAAAATATGCTTCATTAGGAGTGGGAAGCTACTCCCAGAAAAAAAGGAGCAGCTAGAAGTTAATTTTCACTTGCTTGTAGGCCTTTCTGTTAAGGCTGGTCAAGTTAAATTTGATGGCCTGATGTGTAGAGTAGCAAAGCTTAGCAGTGGCTGGTGTTCTAAGGGGTATTGATCGGGAAGCTGAAAGGAAAACCTGATGGTTTTGTGCTCTTCCATACCCATCTTATAGGGTAATAGTATAAAGACTATTACTTACTCCATGACTCAGGTGATCTAACTGTTCCATGTGCAATGCTGCAGAAACTCAGGAAGTGATTTGAGGGAGAACATGCAGAAAAAGTGGTGGTTGGGCAGAGAATGTGGGCCTTATGGCACGATTGCCCCATATGCAAGTCCTACCTCTTTCCAAATGCTTGAGTGAGAGTATCAAAGGAACACTAGTGCTTTGGAATGTAGTCTGATTAATTTATTCCTTTCCTCTGAGATTTGAAACCCATGCCCTAATACAATGCTGGGAATTCTGGACATTTTAAAGAAATTAGAAATCCAGGCCTAAGGAAAGAAAAACAGTAAAGGCCGCATCAGGTCATTGCTTCTGACATTTGTGATTGTACAATACTGGATGGAAACACCTGAATTACATTCTTCTGGAAGACAGATATTGTCCCTCTATGTGGATGCAGAAGGAGAATACTGCTTTTAGTTAGGACTATCTCAAGTTTCTGCAAATACTTAGTCTGTTGCATAAGTAGTTTTCTCCACATCTTATTTTTATTACTATAAATTATATATATACACAATATATATTATATTAATTATTATTTTAATTCTTCAGACGTTGCCTTAACAGCTCAATCTTGTGTAATGGTGAAAGAGGGGGAAAAATTTTCGTCTGTGAAAAATAAATATTCAAGAGGGATTGTGGAGTGAGATACCAACTGTACTGATTTGGGGTGGGTAGAGTTAATTTTCTTCACATTGGCTGGTATGGGCTGTGTTTCGGATTTGGTGTGGGAAAGGTGCTGATAACACGGGGATATTTTAGTTAGTGCTGAGCAGTGCTTGCACAGAGTCAGGAACTTTACTGCTTCTCACACCACCCCACCAGTGAGGAGGTTGGGTGCACAAGGATTTGGGAGGTGATGCAGCCAGGACAGTGGACCCCAAATGACCAAAAGGATATCCCAGACCACACAGAGTCATGTTCAGCATATAAAGCCAGGGGAAAAGGGAGGAAGGAGAGGGGGGTTGGTTGGGATGGTGACATTTGACTTCACAAATCACTGTTACACAGGTTGGAGCCCTGCTTTCCTGGGGAAGGCTGAATTTTGCCTGGTCATAGAAAGCAGTGAATAAATTCCTTGCTTTGCTTTGGTTGTGTGCATGGCTTTTTCTTTGCCTGGTAAGCTTTCTCTATTTCAATCCCCAAGTCTTCTCCGAGTTTCTGCTCTCCCCTATCCCACCAGTGAGGGGTGGCCATGAGTGATTGCTGGGGCTGAGTTGCCAGCTGGAGTTAAACCACAACACTGTCTAACATCAGCTTACTGGAACCATAATGATGCCATTGGAACAGAGTGAGCAGAGAAAAGATTTAATCTAAGACAGTTCTGCTCAAGAAAACCTTAGGCAATTTTACACATAGGAATACTTTTGAGATGCGGATCATGGGAAAACATATCAAAGTCTCTCTCTTCTTTAGTCTTTCAGACCTATAATATTTTAGACACTAGACTGAGCAGAAGTAACCCATTGTTCTCCATGGTGTTACAGTAGAAATTATTTCAAGCAGTGGTAAGTCAAATATCCTCATATATGGAATGAAGATTTCCATGCTTGAGCCTGACCATGATGAGGAAGGAAAGGTGGTCCTACATAAAGGATCCTGCTACCTCAGGTCCCACCCTTACAGCTGCTTGCTGATGTAGAGGCTCTTAATTGGGTTTATAACTAAATAATTAAGTAAATGGTTAAACCCATTTCTAACATTAAACTAAATCCAAATGCCTCTTAGCTGAACAGTACATCAGAGATGATACCTTCTTCAGATTAACCCCTAGATTTATGTAATCCAAACTGTGTAAAATAAAGCTCCTGGTCTGTGGCATGTGGCAATAAAACAAACATCTGGGTTTACTTTTTCCATAATATTGATTTTGAATTGAGTTGAAGGGGTAACATGTGACTTGTCAGTGAATAATTTTTAATTCACTGTGCTTGTTTTCTGTCCTTCTGAGAGCTGGGCTTTGACAACTTAAAGTATTTTAGTCACTCAGTCTAAACAAAGAAACAGATCTTGAATAACAGGCAGATCAAAAGCCGAATTTAGGTGATTCAGCTGGGCAGTGATTTCATAAAAATATGAGACAGTGGATTATTGATTATTTTTAGCAGTTCATATGTCTGGCATACTGGAGGGGGTTGTGGTTTTTTTGTTGTTGTTTTCTCTTTTCCTTCTGAATGATACTGGGACTTAAGGATTTTCACATGAATGGCTGCCATCTGCAGGGTGACTGGTTCTCATTGCTTTCAGAGGTATTTATACACTGAATCTCTTGAAAAATAGGAAAAAGAATTATATTATCCATTAAGATTTATAAAATTCCTACTAATGTCAAAAAATATTTGACCTTTCAAAGATTTCCAAATCACTTATCTGTCCTTCCAGATGGCCACTTCATTATCTGAAGTATGTGTATCACTTGGGAAAAAGAATAAACCTCTTATACAGTCTTGCTAGTCTTGAGGAAGCATCTCTCTGGCTATTGAAGAGTTGATGCCAGACTATGGATGCAAAGTAAAAGCTTAATGGTCTGATTATAGCAAAACTTGCGCATGTCAATCTGTTCTGCTTCTGCGTCCTGATCAGCTTCAGAGTGGTGTTTGCAGCAGTTTTGGGGCTATTAGGCCATTTGCAAAGGAGAATTTTGAAGCTTTAGCTGACAAATAAACATCCTAAACAGTGATCTCTTTAGGATACTTATTTCTAATAATCTCTAATCTTTGTTTCTACACCCTTCTATCAGCAGAACTACAGATGTGCTTCTTGACTGTCAGACTTTCCCCCATAAATGCCTTTGTGTTAAAAAGGTGCAGACAGAAATGCAATGTGAAATCAGGTTGGGTGTCTCTCCCTTACTGCAGACCCCCTGAAATGCCCTTTCTGTGTCCTGTAGTCTCACAAACTGTTTTTCTCCTGGTTCCCTTCTGTAACTGGCCACGCGTGTGTTTTGTGTCCTCGAATGACAAGCCAAATCCTTACCGAGTGTTTGGTGATGGACCAGCGTTATTTACATGTTGTGTAGAAGAGGCAGTGGGCAGGGAAACAACACTAACATGTCAAGCTTCTTGATCTGTGGGCCATTAAGCCTCCAGATTGTTTTTAGTTAGCAAGATTTTACAGTGTACATGATGACACTGCTGAGGCAGGGAGGTGTGGGAGACAGATAAGGTGTCTGAAGTGATTAATTGGTGTTCTAGTGACAATGCTAATTTTGTGTGGTGTTGGATGTACGTTTTCTTGTCTGATGCCAACAAACACAGACATATCCTCCTCCTGCCTTTCATTTAATTACAGTCCATAACAACTAGTCCATTTTCCTAGCCTGAGAGCAACTGTTGCAGTGGCTGAACCAGCAGCTGTGGTGGCTGGGGGGCCAAAGAGCCTAGCTATGGGGGAGGCCTGCTGGTGGGCAAACTCTGAGGTCTAAGATCCCCCCTAAACTCGGTGAGAAAAGCTGCTCCCATCAGGCTTCGTGGTTCTATGAAGATTTGGTCTGTCTGACTGGCCAGTTGACAGAGGCCCCTTGTATCCCTTAAAAGGATGTAACCAACCCCCACTCTGTCCCCTCCTTCTCCCCAGTGGTTGTTGTTGTATTACCCCGCCCCCCTTCTGTACCCCTTTATAAGTGTGTCCCGAGCAGAAGCTCGCCCCTTTTCGTCACCGGACTCCTTCAACGTGGTTTGGTAAATAAACCCTTTGGAACTCTGTATGGAGGCTGCCTCTTAACTCTTTACCTTTAGTTACATCTGAGCTAGCTAGCTCAGTGTGAGCGTGGCTGCGTGTTTCCATCGCATGGGTGAGAGAGCTGGCTTGCGAGTGTGCAAAATAGCACTGCCGGGGGTTCCACGCTAAGGAACGCCTCAGGAACAAAGCAGCAACTTCTCCATCAAACACCCACACGGCGTTAGGCAACCTTCTCTGAAAGTTTTGTTACTCTTCTCTCGCTCGCGTGGTTTGTGAAACTTGGTGGCCCTTCAGTTAAGGCATGAAGGCCACACATGCACCATTACTTGTTCAGAAAAGAACAAAAGCCTTGAGGAAGGCAATTGGAAATACTGATCAAATTCTTTCGAGGTGGGTGTCAGTGTTAAGACCAGATAAAATTGCCTGTCCTACTGCTCTTCAGCTGCACATGAAAGGTACGTTTAATTCAAAGCCAACACTGGATCCACACCATATAGTTCTGTTGTCAGCAGAGAGCTCTCAAACTGCTGGTATTCAGACACTCAAGTTGTCTCTGCTCCTGAGGAAGTGGCCCATCCATTTCACCATCCGGGCAGGCTGAGGGGGCAGTATCTGAAGGCTGACACCATCCTTGCCTATGCTGCATCTATCTTTTGGATTGCCAGAGAGCTTTTAGATTCTGTCTGCTGCCTTTTCCCAACACTTAAAAACCAAAAACCTTCTAGAGAGAACTTATCTCCCAGCTCACATGATTGATCATATGTAGTACTATCCTGCTGTTCAGTGAAGACATGATGACACTGTAGGACAGTGTTGTTCAAATGAAAGAAAAGATCATGTCAGTGAACATAAGGGGAACTTGTAAAAGTGTGGTACCCACAGAAGAAGAGAGGGATATTAAGGGTGAGGCTGGGCTAAGCATTAGTAAGCAGGTATTCAACTGCAGAAGTAGAGTGCTCAAAGGCAGTTGAGAGCAGAATGAATCAAGAGGTGTATCAGTGAAAGTTATTCAGAGGTTAATTCAGCAAATGGGTTTGTATTGAAGCTTATTCATATTTTCTCATTTTCACGAGGAGTTTTGCCTGAATAAGCAAGATTGATTGAGCCTGCAGATGTTGCATTACTATTCAAATTATTGTTTGCACTATGTGAACTGGCCATTCAGATCCCTCAGGCATCTGGGAAAATGTCAGCCCTACCCACATAATAAATACCATCCATATTGACCTGCTGCGGGGATTTGTTTCTCTTGTTCTTGGACTGCTGAAAGAGGCTGTTACTGCCTTCCAGGACAACTGTTCTGATCTCTCAATTCAGGCAAAAAACTAATGTATTTGTGTATGAAAGTCACAGATTCAATATGACTAGATATCCTTTGTGTATAAATGCCCAGAAATAGCTTAAATCAATCAAGTTTACTAATGAACAAGCCACACAGACAATACCCAGGTATAGGAAGGAATCTCTTCCTGCTGCATCCAATTTATGATACACTTACGTAAATTTAAATGCCTTTATACTGATGCACAAGAACATCACTGAAACTAAAAAATAAAAAAAGGTAGGCAATCGATAGCCAGGAAGTCCAGAAAGGTTCAGTACTAGGGCTGAGCTCAAGAAAATAGTCTGAAAATATATCCAGAGTTTGTTCAGCATACCTTCAGCATTTTGTGAAGTGAAAAAGCTGAGAAATGTCCTGTTGTTGCCTAAGTTTGGTTTTTAAGAGCTGAGAACTTGACACTTGAGTGTTTTTCTGTGTGTATGTGCATGTCTTCTTGTCTGTATGGTGAAAAGATGTGTATTGTTTTGTATGTCTGCAATAAGCAAGAGAAAAACATAGGCCACATCTTGAGAACCACCTGTGAGTAACTTGCTCTTTCATTTTTAGCTCATTTTGTTTTGTGATGTGTTGGCATGTATTGATTATATGGGTAGATTTTCAAGATGATGAGCTAAAGAGATTGAGCAGCACATGCAGTTGAGAATAAAACAGTCTGACAAAGAATATTTTTAATTTCAATTTAGATACCACTTGCTTTGTGCCACTTGCTTTCTGTCTTTACCTGTTCACTGTTTAGTTGCTCTGTTGTAACCTTGAGTCTAAACAAATCTGAATTTAGCATCATAAAACCACTTTTTTCTTGACTTTTTTTTTTGCTTTTGCTTTTTACTTTCTTATTTTGCTAACATTTTAAATTTAACTTGATCCTGCACATCTTTCATGGGTTTTGATTGTGAAAGTTTGATCTATATTAATTCCAACAAAATGATGTGGAACAGGAGTGGTAGGATAGTCAAACTCTCTTGATTTGTGGATGGGGATTGGGGGGAGTGAAGGACTTAATTACAGGAATACTTAATACTGCAGTATAGTGCAATCATAAATAATTCATGGCAAAATAGGTTCTTTTCTCACTGCATTTTCTCATGTCGCTGAAAATCTAATTGAATATGAAGAGAACAGCTCTAAAATATGTCAGTAGGATAATCTGCAAAAGAGAGAACATGCCTTTTCACAGGGGCATAGTGAACTTCAGGAAAAATACCCGCCAAACTGAAGATTGCTGCCTATCTTTAGGCTGTCTAGTTTAGTACTATGTTTTACATCTTGTTTATATTTTTTTTTATTCTTCCCACTTACTTTTCTGCTGTTATTGTTCCAAAATGAATTAAGTAACTAAAATAATTTAGACTGTCAGAGGATTTACAGGGAATGGACTTGGAAGGGTTGTGAAGGGTGATAGTGTTAAATATGACAGTCTCCACCCTGATTTGGACATTTAGGTTTGCTGTTTGACTAGGCTGATGCCTGGTGCCAGGGACCACAAACAATAAATCAGATTTTTTTTTCCCCTACCATTTTTCTTTCTTGCCAAGTTTCATAGTTAAAGGCTGTGGCTTATGGGGTGGGGGACTTCAATCTTTGTGGCTCCATTTGCTCTAGTGGATGTGGAATGACTTTTTGCTTATATGGAATTGATTGAAGTAAAATGAACACATGTTGAAGGAAGCAAAGGAGAAAAATACATTAAGTGCTGTGTGTTATACCCTGCATGAGAGGGAAGGGGGTTACAATAACTTCCTCTGCCATAAGAGTTCTAGAATCCACATCTATGAGAGAATGTCCTGGATTGACCAAATCATTTGGAAAATGATTTTCAGTCCCTGCAGTTGACTTTGCTCAACTTTGCATAAACTACTGAGCATTTTGTGGAACTGTGACTGGAGTCCCTGGTACATCTTCTAATTGCAATAGGATAGTACTGGTTTTAGGCACTCTGATATTTTGTACACAGTGCACCAGTGTGTTCTGCTAGTGCTGTATGTGATTCTGGGGACCTTTAGCCAAAAGGAGTTCTGCCTCATGAAGCATGGCAATTTGGTGATTTTTACCACCACCAACCTCTGATCTGCCTTCCATTAACTGCTGTTTCTGTGCCAAGGCTCTCTGCCAGCCTTTTAGGAAGGAGGAATGACTGGTAAAACAGAGGCTGGGTCCATTCTGCATGGTGAACCTGAATGTTTGAGTGGTGCTTTTGAGAGGGGTTGATCAACAGTTAACTCAACATAAGCACAGTCAACTATTAAGAGACAGCAAATGTTAAACACAAAACCTAAGAAGCAGGATTTGCCTTAATCTTGTCAAGATAAGAGTAATAAGAATTTGTTTGAAACCAGCACAGAAACTGCTGAATCATTCCACAAAGGACTGTGCATGCTCTAGAAAGAAAAGTGAAAATGCAGTGTGATGAAGACTACTAATCTTCATCAGAAAGACCCCCGAGGAAGAAGAGAAGCCTTCCTCAGTGTGACCACCAGGATACATAGCGCATGCGTGGCACGCATGCTAATGATATTAATGACTTCCAAGGAGTAATTTGTATAACCACTCCTATCCCAAGGAATGTGATGAATATTCAGAAACTTTACCCATAATACTGGACTGTGTGGAGTGCTCTCTCTGTGTGTGTGTTTGAAGGAGCAATCCCCCATGCATCCAGCACCAAATAAAGCAAATACCCACTTCTCTGATTCTGTCTCTGAAGTGTCTCTCGGCCCAGTTTGGGGCGATTCACTTTGAAAAAAATATTGGTAAGTCTGAAGATGAGTTCTGCAAAGGATAATGAATATAGTATAAGCTAGTTGGTGGAGTTAATTTGAGGGAGCTGTGGTACTGCATGTGGGCACTTGAAGTGCTCTTGCAAGCCTCTGGAACCACCACAGGTGCTCCAGCAAAGCCCTGTGCTGAGTATGGCACATGCTCATTCCCCAGGTAGCTGCCCACTGCAGATTACCCAAACCAAAAAAAGAGCTCTTCTCTGTCAGCTTAGTTGTTTTCTCCCCTAGTCTTGCCACAGCAGAAATTTTAATGAGGTGACAGAAATTTTTGGAATCCTGATTTGCAATGAGAAAGATGCAATGCCAAATCTTGTTTGGCTTTAAAAGTAGTCTGAGTTTCTTTTTGTGAAACTACCTCTAGTCTCTGTAGTTCAGTGCAGTAGTAGCTCTGCTAGCCTTGCTTCAGCTCTGTGCCATGAAGAAAAACATGAAAATAATGAAGAGAATGACTGTAGGCATGGTACTTACACTGCAGCTCTGCCATGTGGTATTAGTGTCTGCAGCAGGAATTCTACAGCTTTTTACACAGTTACAACTAGATGTAGACAAGACCACACTGAGTTCTCTCCCCTGTCTAATGCCTTGTGAATTTTTTTTCCCAGTCTTCTATACTTAAAATTCCTTAGAAGACTTGTAGTGCTGAAGTTGACTTTTAAAACACAATACATTAAGTTAGGCTCTGGGGTAGCCCATCCCGCGCCAGGCAGCGCTGTTAAGCGGGGCAGGGGGGGCCACAGAGGCATAAGCACCCACCCTCCAATAGCCCCTTCTGGCTGACTGCTGCAGGACTCTATATAAAGTGCTCAGCTATTGTAAGCATACTTAAGCTTGCTGTAACTGCCCTTTGTTTCAGTCAAGGGACTGGTAACTAGTCCTGTGGGCCAAGCCTTTTACTTTTGTAGTTTGATTGAAACCAGTCATTTATTGTGGTAAAATCGTCAGACTTCCTGCAGTGTTTACAGATAAGCTTTCTGTGTGACAGTCATTTAGTCTACCCAACCATCCATATATTAAAGATTTTGCATATTTTCCCTTTCTATATTCAGACAAATCAGCTGCTGATTTCAGTTTGATTTCATGTCAGTTTATAGAGATCATCCTATGAGTTCACTCTCCTAACTTCTGCTTGGAGCAAGAGCATTTTTTGTTGTGCCTATGCTACGTTTTTTTTTTTGGGCTGTTGCAAATTACTGGTGTAAAACTCATTAATAAAGTGAACTAAGTACCTTTATGCATACTTCATTAATAATCCATTTTCTTATCACTGCATAAAAGTATATACCACTGCTTCATGAGGTTTTTAAAATATTAGTGGTTTGAAACCTACTGATATTTGCTTTATCAGTTATTCACAAAGTACTAGCTAGAGTTCATTTACAGAAAATAAATATTTTGTTTATCGCCAAGTTTTCCTAGTAACTATCTGAAGTCTGAGAGTGCTTTAGTGTTTATGAAAGGATCCAAAAAACTTTAGAAGAAAACTGGGATGGAATTCCTCTGAGCACTCTCATGTAGTGAGATGGTTGTTATGTGTCAGAGATTAACTGAGTCAGGCTGGGTAATCAAGGGTGTTTGAGTGATTTTATGTCTGAAGAAATTGAAATGGGTGTTTGATGTTGCTCATTTAAAATGGGATTACAGCTCACCATTGATAAGAATATTGTTGTAACCTAGAAGTAAAAAAATGTGCAAGTAGAATTCTCCAAGTAGAGATCTTTGGGAACTGTTTAGCTCTTGGTGAGCTTTGTGCAGGGCATTACCTGTTATCACTCCCTCTGCTATCTAGGGTTCTTGCTCTCTTTAAAGAGAGTGCATTCAAAAAACTTTATACTTTTTCAGACCTTCTTCTGTAAAAGAAACAGGCAGTAGTTCAGATTTTGACATTTGAGAACTCTACCCTTTATTATTCAAATAATTCCAAATGATTTGTAGGAGTATCAGTCTTTGTGCCTCATGGCAGTCAGATAATGTGTGGCTCTGAGGGTTATGAGTCTGACTACTTTGCTTTAGCAATCAAGACTTCTGCTTTTAGACCGAGTGTCATCTTCTAGGTTTGCTTGGATTAGAATCACTTAAATCCATAGTTTAAATTCTCTAAGTTATGAGTCTATACAGACTTCCTGAGATCGTGTGATGTATGCCAAGGAGACACTGAGGCTCCAGGGTGTTCATGGTACTTTATGAGCAAGTTGACTTTTTGGATCCATTTCTTTGACCTTTGCGTAGCATTTTCTTTAGCAGCATGTTTGGTACATACCTGTGACATGGTGCTTCTGCTGGTAGGGCTGGTCTCGAGAGTCGTAAGTTTGAGAATACTTCACAAATTGGGGAGTTACACTGATTTAAATTGCCAGTAATTGTTTTTGATATATCTCACAAAGACTCAAGATATATCTCACTTGGCTCTCTTGATACCTCAAAATCAAGTTTTGTACAGTCCTTGGCTGATGGTTTTTGCTTTTGTTGCTGTTGTGCCAGCAGTTACATAATGCCCTTCCATGTTTCACCATTCTGCTGGATCTTTGTGGGAGTTACTACTGCAGTCCCAGGTCTAAAATCTGGCTAGTGAGACACAGTTCCACATGGGGAGTCATTTTTGTGATCAGTTTACAGAGTTTTTAATCTGTCTTTACCATTGTCTTTATTGTAAAAAACCCACTCCTAGCTTTTTTGCTACCTTGGCTCACATAGTGAAGGTTTGAGTTAGAACAATAACTAACCTGTTGGGGACACGTGACAGTCCACAAACAAATAGATTACTTCTTGAATCCTAGCTTCGATGATTGGTCTTCCTTTGCTGTGCTATGGAAAGGTGAGAACTAAGAATTAGCAGATGGACATGATATGAGGTGCAGTGACAATTTGAACTACACGTTGTTACCTTTTGCCATTAGATGTGTCTACTTTGTTTTGGTTGGTGTGGTTTTGTTTCCATGGATTTGTGGTGGTGGTTTTTTGTTTGTTGGTTTTTTGTTTTCCTTGTTGTTTTTTGGTTTTGGGTTGTTTTTGTTTTGTTTGGGGGTGCTCCCAGCCAAAACCGGCCCTTTCCCTGGTAAGGACTTGGCCAATGAAACTATTGGTTTAATGGAATTTTGCATTATCAAACCAATTGTTTAAGAGTGGGATTGTTTTCCGGCAGCATTCAACAATGAAGATAACTTAAAAACCAGTATCAAGTTCTAAATTTTACAGCAACATTTAAAAAAACAACCACCTAAACCCCCCAACAACAAAAGCCCACCAAACCACCTATTTATCTTACACTTTCAGGGTTGTCTTTATTGAAGCTGACAGGTTGCGTGTTCTTGTGCGCACTGACTTTGCATGGAGTGAAATGTGGATTAATGGTGGAATTCAGCATCAGAGAGTCGGCTTGGAGCAGAACTGAGGAGAAAAAGGTGTTTGGAACAAAAAATCCATATGTAGTCTGTATACATTTAGATGAATAGATAATACCAGCTCAATATGTGGAAATTCAGGGCATTAAAATGAACAGCATCTGGTCTTGAGGAAAAAAATGAAATAAAATTAATCAGAGACATGGTGAACCTTAAATTATTTAAGCTCCTCCAGTGGTAGTGCTCTGTAATTGCTTTCCATTTCTGTAAATGTTTCACAGCTGTGAAGTTTCCAAGTGAAGAGCTAAAGTGCTGGCTATTGTACAAAAATTAGGGCCAATTTCTTCTTGCCTTGATCTCTGGTAAAATCTCATCAGGGCTGCGTGTCCCTGTCTTGTGCTCTCTGCAGTCACTTACACCTGTGCCAAGTGGTTGTGAATTGCTACTATTTATGAGCTGATGGAGTTCTATCTCGCGTTGTGCCCAGTACACAAGACCACAAAAAAAAAAAAAAAAAAAAAAAAAAAAAAACAACAAACCGCACCACACACACACAAATTTCTTCAAACCTCAGCAGGCAGAAGCCTGGAAAGCAGCTTCACGGTGCGTTTCCAGAGATGCAAACACTGTAAAAATGCCAGGGATTCTTNTATATATATATATTAGTAAAAGAATTGTTATTCCTATTCCCCATATCTTTGGCTGAAAGCCCCTCAATTTCAAAATTGTAGTAATCTGGAGGGAAGGGAACATTTTCCATTCCAAGGGAGGCTCCTGCCTTCCTTAGCAGACACCTGTCTTTCAAACCAAGACATAGCCATAGGAAGTGTACTTGATAACAAAGACCTGTCAAAAAATACATGAAAATAGCGAGAACTTTGGGCAGGTGTCTAAAAGACTCCACCTCCAAAAAAGCCTGAGGGAAGTGAAGACAGCAGAAGATTACTTTGCTTTCACTGGACACTTTTGGGATGCAGTGTGGACCAGCCTGTTTGGGAGTTTCTTGGCCAGTCAGGCCCTGCAGGGAGCTGAAGTTCACTTACAGGACTTGAGTTTAACTGAGCTCCTTTCATATGTCTCTGGAGTGTTAACTAAAGGAAATCTTAGTTTTTGTTTTATTCATTTTCACTAATTGGTTTGAAATGTCAGCAGTAGCTTTCTTCTGCATTGTTTAAGAATGGGATGTTTTTCAGGCAGCATTCACAATGCAGATAACTCAAAAAGCACTTTTATTCTGATTGTGTGTGGACAGCCACCATTTTGAGAAATGAAAGATAATTTGGAGTCTCAATGAAATTAGAAGAAATGTATGATCTGTCTCATTTGTCTTATGCCTCTCTAGGTTTTTCAGTTCATCTAAGCATGGAAAAGTTCCAGGATTTCTGCTTCCCCCTGCCTTTCCAAATGTGCACCCTCAGGCCCACATTTTAAACCAGTCTGATCCTGAGCAGTGTCCAGTGTCCC